>OV651826.1:8429168-8658770 GCA_927349885.1 Psylliodes chrysocephalus | reverse complement strand
CTCTGCTAGCTTTGAACGAAGTCAACAGAGCACCTCAGTTTTTTAAAGCTTTTTTCCAAAATCAACGACACCATATTTTTAGGCTATTTTTAGGCTCTTAAAATATTATAAAACTTTTCGAAAATTTTTGTTATTTTAAAAAAATACCGGGTGCTTTGCTAGCTTCGAAGGAATCTAGCAGAGCACCTCGGTTTCTTAAAGCTTTTTTCTAAAAACAACTACACCACATTTTTAGGCTATTTTTAGGCTCTTGAAATATTATAAAACTTTACTAAAAAATTGCTATTTTTAAATAAAAGTCAGCAGAGCACCTCGGTTTATTATTATTTTTTTTCAGAAAACTAGTTATGCTACATTTTTAAGCTATTTTTAGGCTCTTAAAACAATATATAACTTTTCAAACACAATGTATTTTTTAAAGAATACAGAGGGTGCTTTGCTAGCTTCGAACGAATCCAGCAGAGCACCTCGGTTTTTTAAAACTTTTTTCTAAAAACAACTACACCACATTTTTAGGATATTTTTAGACTCCTAATATATTATAAAATTTTACCACAAAATTGCCATTTTAAAGTAATACAGGGTGCTTTATTGGAGTAAAGGGTGCTTTGCTAGCTTCGAACGAATCCAGCAGAGCACCCCGGTTTTTTAAAGCTTTTTTCTAGAAACAACTACACCACATTTTTAGGCTATTTTTAGGCTCTTGAAATATTATAAAATTTACTAAAAAAATTACATTCCTAAATAATACAGGAAGCTTTGTTGGAAAAATATGATTTTGCTCAACCTTTATTTTTGACTAACCTCGTATAAGACTAATAAAATTTGATGTCAGATAGTTGCTTCTTAGGTTTTTGATCATGAGCAACTTTTTATGAAGAATACATTTTTTTCGTAAAATGAATAATAAAAAAGCTTTCCATAACCCGTCAACTGTCTACGTTAAGTTAGCGGCATATGGAAAACTTTTTTATTTAATTATTTTTGGAAAAAGTTATTTTTAATAAAAAGTTCTGCATTGTCTTAAACTTAAAATACAACCACCAGATATCAAATTTTATCAGTCGTATACGATGTTGGTCAAAAATAAAGGTTAAGCAAAATCATATTTTTTGAAAAGTTATATATGGTTTTAGGAGCCTAAAAATAGCTTAAAAACGTAGAATAAACCGAGGTGCTCTGCTGACTTTGCTTCAACAAAGCACCTTCTATTATTTGAAAATAGTAAAGTTTTATAATATTTCAAGACCCTTAAAATAGCCTAAAAATGTGGTGTAGTTGTTTTTAGAAAAAAGCTTTAAAAAAGCGAGGTGCTCTGCTGGATTCGTTCGAAGCTAGCAGAGCACCTTGATTTTTGCAAAAAAAGAGGAGCATAAAATTTTTAAATAGGGTATAAAAATAGCCTTAAAATAGCCTAAAAATATGGTGTCGTTGGTTTTGGAAAAAAGCTTTAAAAAACTGAGGTGCTTTGCTGACTTCGTTCGAAGCTAGCAGAGCACCTTGATTTTTGCAAAAAACGAGGAGCAGAAAATTTTTGCATAGGGTATAAAAATAGCCTTAAAATAACCTAAAAATGTGGCATATGTTTCAACTCAAAATTCCCGAGGTGCTTTGCTGCCTTCTTTGGCATCTGATATTATTCGTTTCCTGTTCGCAATAATACTATGTTAGTGAATAGACATTTATTCTGTAAACGTTAAAGATCATTACGCGTTAAGCTGTCACTATGGTAATTTAATAAAGTTAGTAGGATCCATCTACATCACAGTTCATGATCCATGATGTACTTATATTAAGGAGGTCCTTTCGCCACACCTCTCCCCTCAAATGTTAAATAAAAAGTTATTAGATTATGACTAAAATTAATTTTTTTCTAATAGTTGAAGTCCTTATTTATCTAATACTGAACTATTAACTATACCTTACCTTGCAAATTTTTGAGAATTTTTTTTTAAATGTGAGTATTTGTACAGTGCCTCACGAGAAAGTAAGTCCTCAACAACAATTCTCGAATTATACTATTATTTATTGATTAGATGGAGTAGAAAAAACTAAAAATAAGATTTTTGAAATATTTAGATTTTGTTTTATACAATAAAATATATATAGTAAACCGTGGAACTTATTGAGAAATTAATATTAAAAAATCACAAAAAATTTTCAAGTCAGTAAGCAACAATCAAAAACGAGAATATACCTAACTTATCTTCTATTATTTTTGCATTTTAGTGTTAACGTAAAGTAATGAAGGTATTAGATAGAGCTACAGGTAGAAAATATTCAAAAGAGAAAAAGAGCAGGAGAAACTCTTTTATTTTCACCTTTTCGAAAAAATATTATTCTTCATAAAAGTGTTTGTTTCAAAACTTAGGTTGAACCGAAAATTCTGAAAATCAACAGGGTTCTAAGTTAAAAACAAAATATATTTCACTAAAGCAAAGAGATTCAACTTCTATTCGGATTATTATTATTTTTGAAATAAAAACTTAGGAAGAATAACATTTTTTCAAAAAGATGAAATTAAAAAAGTTATTCCTCATCTTTTTTAAGTCCATCCATAATTTTATTTTAACGTAATATTAACATTTGCTTAATAATTTGTAAAACCGGTTCGTAATAAAAATGATGTGTACTAATCACATTATTTCTTAGATAAAAGAGACCAGAGATAACATACACCAGTGTTTAACTGCGCAAATTTTGCCAATTTCTAAAGAAAGGTTAACGGAGTGGGGGAACTGTGCAGAGACCCGAACTCTGTGACAGGGGCCGGACTTTGTTTATTAGCATCATAATGAACTATTAGATTTATTTAAAATATATGTTTAATGGAATTTTGTATTATGAAATAAAATTAACGTGATTTTTAATATCAAATAGATGCCACGACATTTCATGTAAAGAGAAGACCTTTCATGGAATATTTCGTTAGCGTTTATTTAGTATGGACTTTTCAGCAAGAGTCTACAGTAAAATGTTTAAATAGAATATTGTTAATAGAGCAAGAAATGGTACTCATTGTCTACGAGTATTATAAAAAAAGCAGGTGCGCAGGCGAATACTGCAAATCAAACCTTGTGAGTTGAACATTATATTTTTTGTACGGCTATTACATAATATAAAAAATTAGTCAAAATGAGAAAATGCTGTTTTGTATTGTAACTTCAGCCTATTTCTTTAGGAATATTAATTAATATAAAGGAAGAGTCGCTTAAAACTCTAGAAATGCATATGTCTGAAACTAGATAACATTTTAAAATTTAAACCTATTAAAAGTCATTTGGTCGCTAGGGGTGGGTGATTATCGAAATAAATTATCGATCATTGAAAATAATCGATTATTTTCGATCGATCGATCGATTATTTTCAAACAATCTATTTTTTGTAGTATTTCCTTTAAAATCGACTACATGATTATCTTTGAAAAATCAAAAATAATCGATTAATTGAGAAGCCAATTAACCAAAAATAATAAAAAAGAATTATCCTTTATTTTAAATAATCGATTATTTTCAAATAATCCATTTTTTTTTCGTCCATTGAAACAGATTATTCGATAATCTTTGAAAAATCGAAAATAATCGATTAATTAAAAAGTCGATTAACTGATAAATCGATTTTCAAAAAAAAAAAGAATTATTGATTATTTTAAATAATCGATTATTTTCGATCAATCGATTATTATCATTAATTTATTTTAATTGTATTTCCTTTAAAATCGATAATTCAATTATCTTTGAAATACCGAAAATAATCGCTTAATCGAAAATAACCAATTAATAAAGAAGCCGATTTTACGATAAATCTATTTTCCAAAAAAATAACCGAATTATCAATTATTTTCTAATAATCCTTTTCATATTTCCTTTAAAATTGATTATTCTATTCTTTGAAAAATCGAAAATATTCGATTAATCGAAAATAATCGATTATTAAAAATCTGATTTATCGATAAATCGATAATTCTAAAAAATAACCGAAATATCGGTTATATAAAATAACCGATTATATTCGATCAATCGATTATTTTCATATAATACCTTTGAAAAATCTAAAATAATCGATTAATCGAAAATAATCGATTAATTAAAAAAACCGATTGAACGATAAATCGATTTTTCCTAAAAAATCGATTATTTTCAATCAATCGATTATTTTCAATCAATCGATTATTTTGAATAAATCTACTTTCTTTTTGTATTTCGATTATTTTTATAACCCCTATCGGTCGCTTGCTTTTATCCGAGCATTTAGCTCCAAAATTTCGATTGTATAATAAATAACAAATATTGCTAGAATTTGGATTTTTTTAGTGAACGAAAATTTTGTTCGAGTTGTTTAGGGGTTTTTATTAAAAATGTGATTAACTCCCGTAACTTTAGTATTTTTTTGCTTATACTAGATCATATTGTGCGTTTTACTTTGTTTTAAGATTTAAGATTCAAATGTCACTTTCGATTTGACCACAAATAAGATGAACCTTGAAATTTTAAGTAGGTCATCCTGTATTTCATCTAATATTCTTATAAAAAAACCTTATAAAAATAAAATTTAGCTAGCAACTACGCTTCTTTACTTCTTATTTATCTACCAAAAATGGATAAAAACCACCTTAATATAAATATTCTTATAAAACTACTTTTTAGAAACAAAATTTCGTTAGCAACAATGCCTATTTTCTTCTTATTTAAATTAATTGTTCAAAATTTTACCCTTAAGTAATATGAAATCTGTTTTTCGAAATATGTATTTGATGCTTAATATTTATTGAAACCCTTTAATGCGGATCTGAAGTATTCAGCCCAAAGGATCATGGCGCTTCATGTCAAAACGTTAATAAACATTTACCGCTGAAAACGAATATATTTTTTATCTTTCATAACATTGGTACTTGTATTATAAGTATATACAATTTTTCAAGATACATCGTGGCATTTTGAACTTAAAATTGAATAACTAGAATACTTTAAATTGCTAAAACACCAACAAATAAATTAAAAAACAGCTGTCAATGGTGATTGAACTCAGGCGGAGGTGAGAGTTGAATGGAAAAATCGGAGCAATTCGGGTGGCGTCGTGCAAACAAGGATTTTCAATTGGTGCGTTACTTGGGGTTAAAATAGACAACATGCGCAGTGTGCAATGTTACATCTTCGGTCTCTTTAATCTAAGCATTATTTCAATGTTATTATAGTTTAATATTTTGCGAGGTAAGATACAATAAGTTATATTCGTTACAATAATTTTATAAACTTTTACTTAGTTACTAGCTACTGATAAAGTGTTATTGTCCTCATCATAAATGAATCGTGCTAACAAATGAAGTCAAAAAATTTCTCATAATTTTTCATTTTTTAACGGTTACCAAAATTAGGTCGTACAAATTTTTAAGTCCAGCCCAGAATATCTGCCTACGCCTTTCACCGAGCTTTTCGGTTTTGGCAAAATTCGCGCAAAATTCTTTGGTCAAACTCTATTTTGTGGTTGTCCCTTCGTTCAGTTCATGATTCTAAAAGGTAGAAATTTATCAGAATTTTTTTCTTCAAAAGTTAATTATAACAAAACTTTTTTATCTCTTGTAATTTTCTTATATATTTAACACAGTATCCGTACAAAAAAATACAAGTTCAATACAAGCATACCCAAAAAGGACTCAAATTTCAAAATTTTATGAAAAACCCCTCTTAAATGTTTGGTAAAATATTGAAACATCATTACGGAACACCCTTTATATCGAAGTATAATGGTGGACTTCACATGAGTGCTTTGTAATTATGATTTTTAATTAAATTTAATTTTTTTATCGAAGCAATAAAAATTATTTTAATGGAAAGGTTTAATCTACGAATTTATACAGGATTATTCAGAGTTGATTCATATTCATTTTACAATTTGGTATCTATAACCATGAGCACAGTCCGAATTCTTTCTAGGGGGGTACAAATTTGTAAACCTAACCTTAAACGCATACGACGCTTCAAGCGCATTTAATTTGTTATGCTCCATTCGCTATCAGGAGACAGTAATAAAACCTAATTTTACTATAGAGTAAATAGTAATATTTATTTTACTTTATTAGTACCATTTAGTATACCTGTATTATAAAAGGGTGGCCTATTGTTATAACAATAGGTGACCGTTTTATAATCCCAGACAGAATGACCTTAGTATTAGTACATTGCATAGACGTGCTTCTGGGAAATTAAATAAATAGTAAAAGGATATAATAAAATTTAAAGTTTTATTTAAAAGAATTTATATTTATAAAACATAACGAAATCATTTAAGTTTAACTTCAAAATTAAACTTTAAATATGTAATAATAATGTTATTAATAATAAAAATATTAATGTTCATTTAAAAATAATTAAAATTAAAATACATACAATAAATATAAAATAAACAAAGTTAATCACAGAAGTTGTTTTACAAAATTGCAGTTATTTATTTGAAAATTGTGAATTTATTTAACGTAAAATCGCACATCGTAATCCGAAAATGCCAAAGAAGGCAGCAGAGCATCTAAGTTGAAATCTATGCCATATTTTTAGGCTGTTTTAAGGCTATTTTTATACCCTATTCAAAAATTTTATGCTCCTCGTTTTTTTGCAAAAATCAAGCTCCGAACGAAGTCAGCATAGTTTTTTAAAGTTTTTACACTATATTTTTAGGCTATTTTTTGGCTTTTGAAATATAAAACTTTTCGAAACAAATAGTGTTTTTTAAAAAATCACAGGGTACTTTGCTAGCTTTGAACGAAGTTAGTAGAGCACCTCGGTTTTTAAAGCTTTCTAAAAAATACCTCACTACATTTTTAGGCTTTTAAAGTATTATAAAACTTTTCTAATACAATACAGAGTCTTTTGTTGGAACAAAGTCAGGAGAGTTTTTTTATATAAAAACAACTAGTTATGCCACATTTTTCAGGCTATTTTTGTCTCTTGATATATTATAAAGCTTTTCGAAAAAAACTGCTTTTTTTTAAATACTTTACTTTTCGAATAAAGCCAATACAGCATCTCGGATTTTAAAGGTTTTTAAAGGTTCTAAAAACAACTATACCAAATTTTGAACTATTTTTTTGATATTTAAAAAAATGCTATTTTAAAAAAATACCTGATGCTTTGTTAGTTTCGAAAGAAGCCAATAAAGCCAGCAGCGTACCTCGTTTTTTTCTAAAAACCACACCACATTTTTATGCTCTTAAAATATTATAAAACTTTATTAAAAAAATTGCTAATTTTAAAAAAATTATAGCAGAGCACCCTGTATTTTGGAAAAATAACAAATTTTATCGAAATGTTTAATATAGAGCCTAAAAAAACAGGGTTGTTCTTGTCATTACTTTCGTAATAAATCTATTACTGTTTTGGTTTAAATGTTACGTTATTACGTTTTTCTAAAATCTATTACTATTCAATCAAGAAAATGCCTTAGTAAATTCTCCCTTGTGCACAATCAATTTTTACATTTTCAGTGAGCAAAATTTAAAAATATTACTATCTTTAAATCGCGCATGCTTAAATAGTGTGGATCAGGTCTGGAACAATTCAACTGACGGATTTTTTGTGACGTATATAAAAAAAAATTTAACGACACTTAGGCCTCACTAGGCCCATTGTGCATCCTCCTAAGATGATAGGCACCTCTTAGCTCGTGAGCCAGCCTACAGATTTAATGTAGTTGACAACGTCGCCAAGAGGTGCTTCGCTTATATCGGCACCTTGGTTTTTCAAAAACTAAATACCAGTAACAGTAATAACTCGAAAGCAAGCACTTAAAATCTAACAGCCGTATGCATAGTCGATCGCCAGCGACTCGCCAGAGATTCATTTCGGCGTATCGCCAGCGATTCGCTGGCGATCCGCCGGCGAAAGCCCAAAAAGCTGGCGACTCGCCGGAGATTGTCACCGGAATGTCATTTCACGCAAGTTTTCATGTTCTTTTATAGGGAAAAATTTGATATTCGTTCATTATTTTTTGAGTTTTAAGAAATAAATCATGAATAAAATGCGAGAGATACCGGTGATAATCCCTATAAAAGAAAATAAAAACATTCCGGTGACAATCTCCGGCGAGTCGCCACCTTCTTGGGCTTTCGCCGGCGGATCGCCAGCGAATCGCTGGCGATACGCCGAAATGAATCTCTGGCGAGTCGCTGGCGATCGACTATGCATACGGCTGTAATTGTGCTTGCAAGTTTTTTAGTACCTGTAAGTTTTTTAGTACTTGCAAGCACTTTAATAGCTTGAAATGCTAAATTAAAATACCAATTACCAAGCACTTTTTATAAAGTTAACAAGCACTGTAAGTTAAAAGTGCTTGCAAGATTATGCTTGAAGCACTGTTGTACTGAAATTTTTTTAAGCACTTGAGGCAATTACTGCCGAACTCCTTTGTTACCAGGTAGTAAAATTTAAAATTTACTCCCTTCGAAATCAAAAGCCAGATACGAAATAGTTTATTCAAAATTTATGCAAAGAAAGAAAAGTGAAAGATTAACCCCAACAATTGCTTGTTGACTTTCTAAGTATTTCTAAGCACGAAATAATTGTGGTCAATCCTACTCCATGATGAAATTTAATAAACAAATTGCTTTTCTCAGAAGATAGAACACTTATTTCGGAAGAAATAAAAATACTGGAATTGACATATATTTGAAAAATTTATTGAAGAAGCTCCAGATTACTCATTTCTTTTAAATAAGGTGTTATAAAAATTACTTCATATTTATTTATGTGTATATTTATTTTATAAACTAAATTTCATTATTACCAAGACATATTAATTTTAGAATGTTTTTTGAAGGTGTTTCTGGATCGACCATTGCATGCGCGAAACGTGACATTGTAGGGGTGAGTTCAAAAATGATTTGGACGTACGCAGGAATTTATACAGGTTTACAGCAGGGCAACATTATTTGGGTATATAAAATTATATACACTTATTTTTATACAATAAACAGAGAGTGATAAAAATACAAATATGAGCACAACAATTTAAACAAAATGGGACTGATATATAAATAGTTAGCCCAAATAGTTGTATAATAATTATAATTTAATTTTTTATACTTAATTTATTACGATTTAATAGGAAAATAATTCTAAAGAGAATCTATTAAGATGTTTTAATAGACATTGCAGGCGGTGATAAGTATTACCACCTTTATTGGAATAATAATTGTTTGAATATAAAATAAAATAATTTTATAAAAAAACTACGATATCCATTTCCAAAGTCCAAAGGTATAAAACAGAACAACTTTAAAGTGAAACACAATTTCCAGTAAATAATAAGAAACATCGGAATGACACATCGATTTTATTTTCAAGGGGAACACTTTCAATTAATATTTTAACCCTCGTGGTTCAACCCCCCAGGAGGGGTTTATGTTACCCTTAGAATCCCAAATTGGAAGGGGGCACATCTAATTAAAAGTAATTTTATGGTGAATTTAGCAATAATATTGATTTTAGCGCCTTCTAGCGGGATAAAAAACTGTTATGTATTGCTAAAGGTGACACTAATTTTATTTGTAATTTAATTCACATTATAACAAAACATAATTTTTTGAAACATGAACTTTAATAAATGAAAAATCGTGTAGATCTTTAACGTTAAAAATACAAACTTTAATCGCAATCAATCAAAATATCTTATGCTACGCGTTAAATTACTACATACTTTACAATACGTAATATTTTTGTATCTCCATGGATGGCGTTTAAAATAATGTGTTACTTGACTCCCTTCTCATTTAAAATTCTAAGGGTAATATGTACCACTCCTAGGGGGTGAAATCACCAGAGCAAAAAATATTATAATAAATAATTATAATATTATTTGAAAGTCCCCTTCTTGAACATAAAATTGACGGGTTTTTCCGATTCTTTACATTATTTACTGGAAGGAAGATATTAAGGGGTGGGAAGTTTTCAAATTGACACCCTGTATATGATATAATGGTTCAGGTATATAGGTATATTTTTGTAAGTAATATTTGTACCCAATGGTTGTTTCTTTTGCGGCTATTAAAAGCCATCTATTTCGTTTTGACCTACTAGTCGACCTTCATGGATGAAATATATTTTGTATTAGATAAAACATGCTTATAAATATACCGCAAATGGGTTGCCTAAAAAAACGACATCCTATAAAGTATCCCCCAGATGCTTCGACTACGATCAAAATTTAATCAACTCACTGCAGGATGGATTAAAGTTTAAGTTTAAAATTTGGTGTTTTTCTCTTTATCCCTCTTTGAGTTATCTTCAAAATTCGAAATTTGCACTTTTTCTTAAATCTCTCGAATACGGTCCATTTTAGAAAAATCATGTATAGTACAAAAATTGTATAGAATGACATCACAAGCAACTTTTATCATAGTTCCTATACTTTTCTTATCTGTATAGAAAGGAAAGTAAAAAATAGCCTTAATAGTATTTTTTTAGGCAACCCATTTGCGGTATATTTATTAACATATTTTATTTAAGAAAAAATACCTTCCATCCATTAAGCAGATGGGTGAAGGTCGACCTTACTTCGTAACCTGTGCTATACGCTTACTTTTTTATACCCAAAGCCCATTTTATGTTTCGATTCAGGTATAAATTTCACATTCTGAGTATTCTTTGGTTTTAATGTCGTCAGTGTAAATGTAAACCTTATGGGTTGTAGATTTATTAACCCATTAGTGCCCAGAATATTTTTTCACAATTTTTACTGTAACGCTAATATTTTTTGGGTGCCATATTATTAAAAAACATCAAAAGGCATAAAATTTTTAGATCATTGAGTATAAGATTTTACATATATATGTAACGGTACTCTTTTGAGTGCAAAAAATACATTCGTAAATATGAAACACAGAAAGTGATTTAATTATTTTGTTTACAAACTCTGTGTGTGATAGGTAACAAAACAATCAATGCACAGACCTACGTCACATTTTCTGCATAACGCGTATTGAATTCTTTTACAGCATAACGCCTTCTTTTTCTACGAGGTGTTTTATCCTATCATATCTAATTTCATCATAATATACTCTTTACGCATTAGATGGAGATGGAGTTTTGCCAGTGCCTTTGGGAGGTGACGAATATTTTTTTAAATATATTGCACGATGGCTCTTCTAAAGTATGAATTTCTTCATCTTAGAACATTTCGAATACATAAACAACTGATTTGTTGTCAAATACTGAATAATCTGACTTAGTAAATTTCTTCTCGTTATAAATATATGTGAAATCTCCCGAAACCCAATTCCGACGTCAGAAACACTTTTGGGTATAACCAAATAAGTTAGAAAGGGTAGAAGTAACATAGGAAGCATTTGCCGCTGCGCGAATTTTGCCAAAACCGAAAAACTGGGTGGAAGGAGTAGGGAGATGTTTTGGGCCGGACTTAAATATTTGTATTGTAGAACCTAATTTTGGTAGGTAACTAAAAGATGAAAAATTATGAGACGTCTTTTTGACTTCATTTGTTAGCACGATTCATTTATGATGAGAGCAATAGCACTTTATCAATATATAGCTAGTAGCTAAGGGTCGATTCCACCGTAGTGTTAAACGAAGTTTAAATTACTAAACGAAAGTTAAAATGATATTGTTAATGTAAAAATAGCATTTTAATATCCGTTTAGTAATTTAAACTTCATTTGTTGTTGATATAGAGATGCCATTTTAATCTTCGTTAAGTATTTTAAACTTCATTAAAAATTATTGTAACAAAATAGCTATTTGTGTATTAAGAGCAGAAAGTACCACTTTAGCTGTTGAGACAAAAAGTTATCAAAACAGCCGTTTTTTTTCAATAGCAATAATAAAATTAAGGGACATGTGTAGTGTTGCCGATCTGATTTTTGACATTACAAACGGGAAATTTGAAAAAAAAAGTTTTTACCCGTTATCCTTAAAGGAGTACGTCAAAATTTTACCCCCAACAGTTTTCAATAACGGAGTTCAATTATTTAAAAAATGAAACGCAATTAACAGCTTTTATTTTTTTTTGTTAAACGTAATGTCAAATTTTCAAATGTGAAATGTCACTATTATTCATTGCTTTTTTTTAAATTTTTGGTTTTTTGGATTTTTCGTTTTTCTTATTTTTCGATTTTTCGATTATTCGATTTTTTGATTTTTCGATTTTTCGATTTTTCGATTTTTCGATTTTTCGATTTTTCGATTTTTCGATTTTTCGATTTTTCGATTTTTCGATTTTTCGATTTTTCGATTTTTCGATTTTTCGATTTTTCGATTTTTCGATTTTTCGATTTTTCGATTTTTCGATTTTTCGATTTTTCGATTTTTCGATTTTTCGATTTTTCGATTTTTCGATTTTTCGATTTTTCGATTTTTCGATTTTTCGATTTTTCGATTTTTCGATTTTTCGATTTTTCGATTTTTATAATAATAACCTTTATTTGCTACTTATAACATGTACCAATGACCAAGTCCGGTTCTGTTTATTTTCAAATAAACAAATATGGCCGTCGATAGAATCTTTAAAAATTAAATAACTCACCGAAATAAATGTAAGTTTCCTTTATCGCCATCACACTTCGCACTTTTATTATAAATAAAGCTTTTTACAACACATCTTGACATTTTCAACGTTAATTTCCAAAATTTAAGTCACTAAAATACTAAATTAATTTTCGTTAACACATTAAATTTGGAAGAACAACGCTCTGACATGTGATGTCCTCAACTGTGATTAGTGGGTTTGAATAATTTCGAAGTGGGATTATGTGCAGTGTCTTATGTTCCATCTAAGGTTTGTGTAATCTAATGGTATAACATATGAGCAGGGGACATATTGATATTATTTGTCAAATAAACGTTATCGTCGTTCGATTATGACTGTTGCGTAGGAATATCTTCACCTAGTATAATTCCTCCAGCAATTCTAATTTCTGCATCGACAAGTAACTGATGTTTGCTAAAATTTTCAAAATGTCTCCTCGTCTCCGAAATCCTCATCTGTCACAGTAGCCGGATTCGGTGGCGCTATAGGGTTCATTTCATCATCTTTAAATTTATTTCGAAACACTCCGTATACTTTGAAAGAAAGCTTACTAAAAATAATGCTCTACAATAAAAACAAAACATACTATATTGATATAAAATATCTAGAGAATATTCTTACATTATTTCCTAGAGTTACATATTATGTAACAGTAAAATTCTTAACCCAACAACTATCAAGGCCAGTGTACACAAGAAACATGTATTTATACATAATCATACTATTTTAATACTAATATCAACTTTATTATACAAAATAAGATGTCCATTCTTATTTTTTATCAACGAAGTCCATAATTTACAGCTTTTTCTTTTGTCGTATTTTAACAAAGCACAGTTTCAAAACAGTCAAAATACCATTCAATAAAATCTCACAACTAAACCAATATGAATGCTAACAGAAACTGACCTGTTTCCAACCGAATATTTACGCTAGATTTGTTAGAAGATTAGTTTAGATGGCACCACTTTCATGTTATATAATTGTAACAGGTTAGAAACCAAACACTCTTACACAGTGGCGTAGCCAGCCATTTTTCATGGGAGGGGTTTTTTGAGGACTATGGGGGGTTCCATGAAGAAAGTGAATAAAACAGTCAATAGCGATCAGCGCCAATACTATAGCGGAAATGGTGACGCGAGGACCCTCCATTGGGAAGGGGGGGTTCTGACCCCCAAACCCACGGTGGCTACGCCACTGCTCTTACAACTTAGAATTTTGATGAGAGCTTCATGCTACAACAGCGATACATAATTGAATTCACTAGATTCTCAATAAGGTTCTATACATATAGTCTAAGAGCTAGCAGCCGCAAGGTGGTACAATGGTACTTTCGGCTGGAATTTTGTGAAGTGGTAGACGGGACCACTAGGAAGTGTCATCTGTAAGGATTTAGTTTAAAACCCCAGCAAACGAGACATCAGACAAATCAAAGTTGTAAAAAATATCGGCTAAAAAATTACACATATTTCATTAGAAAACTTACTTTGACGTGTTAGCACAATAATTGGTAGAGCACTGAACAACCCCTTTTTATTATTTTTGGAAAATATATAAAAATTTTAAAAATACATACTATTGTTTATTTATTTCAAATACATTTTAGTTTTCATAACTGTAATAATTTATTTAGCATAATATTAATATTATTATATTAAATAAAATGTATTTAGAATAAATAAACAACAACAGTAGGTATTTTTTTTCAATTTTCATATTTTTTCTATAATAAAAAAACGGGTCCGTCAAGAAAGTTTTCTAAAGAAAAAGTTACAACTTTGAATCGTCTGACGTCTTGTTTGCCGGGGGGTATAACTAAATCATTGTCGATGACACTTCCTGACACTTCATAAAATTTCAGCCAGAGGTAGTCTCAAATTCCCGGTAAAGTTTATATAGTCTCATATGAAATGTCTCGTACATACAAAACGACTAAATTTATCAAATTTATTGACATTAATTAGCCAACTGTATCCAACTTGCGAAAATAAATCCGATTACCTTCATCAATTGTGTAAACTATCGAATCATTCCAATTTAAGCCGTTATGATACCGCATTGTAGTAAAGTGTGACTTAGTGTAAGTATTAATAGTTATTATGACTTATTACATATTAATTTATACCATAATATGCGAATCCGAAATCGTCTCAATTTTCGCAAAATGATGAGAAATGGAAAATTACATGTGGAGGGAAATGTGGTTTGTTACTGGATTGAAATTACATAGAACTTCGACTCAAGTAACAAGTAGTCTTTTTACCTCCAAGCAAAATTACTTTGCCAGTAGATAACTATCCCCTAAGAGGTATTAACCATTAAAGTCCAAATAGTAAAGGAGTACTAGTGACAAAAGGATGTTATTAAGAAACAAAATATTACATAAAAAAATATTATTCAGATGATTTTAAACTTTGTGAAATAGGTATTACATACATCTAGTATTATTTAAATATAAAAATGATTAATTATTTCTATTTTAGAAATAACCCCATCGCACTGCTTTTTTAACTCTATGGGCAGAAAAACCGACAAAATTGGGTAAAAATCAAATATTGACACCCGATCAATCTTGCTTCACATGTTTTATCTGTTTAAAACTTTCGATACGGCCGGCGCTTTGAGAGAAAAAATACATAATATACAGGATATTTCAGAAATAAGTACCGTGAACTGGGTTATTTGTAGATCTTATTTAATTATTAAGAAAATTTAAATATAATTTTCCAGCGAACGTCTCAGTTTTCATTCTACAGGGTGAAAAAGTGAATTTCATAAATACATCATTTTCTAAATATCTTTCCTTACGGTAAAGACTTTAACTTAAAAATCTCTATATATTCGTTAATCGTCATTATTAGATAACACACTCCGTTTCGATAAATTACGATGACCCATTGGCGTAGAATCAGGGGCAAAGAAAACAATTTTAATAAAAACTTTTTGATCACTCTATATTTCATAAAAGTTGAAATAAATAATTATTCCTCACGCAATTTGTTACAAAAAAAGGGAATCTTGGTTGATCTCTATAGAACATTCCATTTTCGAGATTTTTTCAGTTTTAGTCCTTCTCAAACATGAAATCTATGTAAATTATGAAATTCAAAAAATGCAAATTTTTATTAAGAGTTGATTTCATAATCAATATTAAAGGTCCATTAACTAATTAACTGGTAACGTTAAGTCCATAAAATCTGGGTCCCATTAGAACAGAGATTCCCAAAGTGGTCGATACCAACCCCTTGACGATGTGTGATGTGTCTCATATGTGAAAAAGTATTCAGTAAAGATGTTTTGAAGCCTTCAAAGATGGAGGACCACTTAGCAAGAGTACATGCTGACAAAAAAAGCCCTCGTCACTTTTTCAAGCACTTAAAGAAAAACTAGAGAAAATGCCATCCATAAGATCGATGTTTGCGTCATCATCTATGCAAGACGTTGATGGTTTACGAGCGTCCTATAATATATCTTTACTATTAGCGAAATCGGGGAAATCCAACACAATTGGACAGCAGCTTATTTTACCAGCCATTGTGGAGGTCCTCTACAATGTATAGCACAAGCCCGCACATGATATTATAAAGAGAATTCCTTTGGACAATAACACTGTTCAGAGACGAATAGATGGGTCGAGACGTGGAAAACTTTTTATGCAATTTGTTACAGACCAACAGATTCTCCAGTTGGACGAGTCTACATTACCCTGCAATGAAGCTTTGTTATTAGGAAATATTCGATATATTAAAGATAAAAATATATTTAGCGACTGATACCAGAGGAGAATGGATTTTTCAGATCGTGGAACGTTTTTTTTTACCGACAAAGCTATTCTATGGAAGAACATTGTTTCTGTTTCGACTGATGGTGCACCATCTATGATTGGTCGTTATTGTGTTTTTATAGCTCACTTAAAGCGACAACTGCCTGTGGGACTGGTCATTCACTGTGTGATTTACAGACAACATTTAGCAGCAAAAAATCTGAGTCCTAGATTGCACTTGGGGTTATGAGTATCGGTCGAAGGTATCGATACCGGTATCATGTGAGATACTTTGTGGTAGGGACATCGGTACTGTTCGATATTATGTTAAAGATATCGATATTTATAAGTATCAAGTAACATAGTATCGAACGAGTAAAACAATTTTGCATCAGTAAAGTATTATATTTTGTAGTTGGCAATTGTTAATGGTACCCTTTCTAGGTTAGCCTGACCATATTTTGAAAAGTAGAAAGAGGGACAAAATCTCCATCTTTTCGACAAATTCTATTTGCAATTTATTGACGAGAAAAACAAAAGGAATCTTTTGTGGAGTGCGTCGTTTAAAGCGGCTTAAATGAAATATATGTATGTATTTTTTTCGTCTGGCAAAAGCGAGACTAGTACTTTAAAATCGGGACTGTCCAGCCTATGCGATATGATACTCGCTTCTAAGTATCGATACGGCGACAGTATTGGTAATTCAGTATCGATGCCTAAATATCAATACTTTCATCGTTTAATATCGATACTTCGATAGTATTGAGGTATCGCTAAGATCCCTGATTGCACTAGTTTTTACAAAAGGCCTGCACAACTCAGATTTTCAAAGGATCAGTTCAAAAACCGTAAGTATACGAGTGCCAAGCCTAACAATTTATAAAATAGTGGTCGAGGTGGTCTTGTAGATTCTAAAAAAAAAAACAAAAAGGTCCTCACCTTATAATAGTGTAAACCAAGTCCTTCGGCCGAGTATTTAAAAAAAAAAAATTGCTGCTGTCGAGCTCCTAAAAAAAGTTCCTGAAAAAGGCAATTAATGTCTTAATGTAATTTTGTTACTGAAAAATGTATAGTTTGACGTACGCGAGCCAAACTGGTCAACGGATAAAGGGCCACGAAAACGACAATGGCGGGCCGTATGTTGTGCAGACCTGCTTTACAATATGTTATAAACGCTGTCAACAAGATTCGAGCAATTCTCTGAACTCTCGGTTATTTGCTCAGCTATGTGAGGAAAACAACGAAGTCTTTACTCGGTTACTTTTGAAGTCTTTACTCGGTTACTTTTGCACACTGAAGTTCACTGGCTATTAAGACGCTCCTGCTTAGCAAGATTTTCAGCTATTTTTGAATCTGTGTTGAAGTTTTTACAAGAAAAAGATCCGAATTTGAAAGAAAATCTGAACAATTGTAAAAGAGATATTTATTACTTGACTGATATCTTTAGTATAATTTGGTATAATAAGTTAATTTGCAGCTGCATGGTGATGATCTCAACTTTATTAAAACAAAATTAATAATATCGGCCTTCGTGGTTAAATTTATCCTCTATAAACAAAATTTAAGCAGAAAAGAATATTCACAGTTTCCGCATTTGTCAAAATTACCAGAAATGCTTCAAGGCGATGTTATTTTATCATATGTCACTCACTTGGACGCATTACACAAAGATTTTACTAAGAGGTTTGAGGATCTCTTAAATTTACAAATTACTCAATGGATAATAAATCCGCACAATATCACAGCGATGGAAGAAGTCAATGTGATAATTCAAGACGAGTTGATCACTATCAGCATAGACCAAAGAAGTAGAGAGGGTAGAACGATAAGGTACCGTCTGCGCATCCATCACGAGTGTAGAAATTATGCGTGATTCAGCCTTTCACTCTTACACACGTAAATGATGTTGCCCTAAAGCACTGTAAACAAATTCCAGGATTGACTTTATTCAGCGATTATGTTCATGTTCAGCTCTGTTTTTTGTTTGTGTTTTGGCTGTTGTAAGCTTTTTTGGCGCCAATTCTTTGTTATATTGCTTATATTTGTGATTTTTTATGCTTTTATTCCGATTTAGTATTAAATTATACTTGTTAATTATTTTTCGATGCATTATTTTATAATTGTTGCACAAAATGTTGTTAAACCGTCCCTGAATCTTGTTTACAAAATGTGCAAAACGAAATTGTGCATAGTGTCCAGACTTTTTCATTGACAGTTATCATTCTACCCCTCTCCACTTCATTGGCATAGACGAGGAGCTTAAGCATAAGTTCAACCAAGGCTATCAGATTCTGGTTGCAGCGCAACATTGAAACACAGTATCTTGTATTGTAGAACATCGCTGAAAAATACCTTATCTTATCGCTTTTCCATGATTTTATCTAATCGAAAAAGGTTTCAGTATGGTTACAAACATTTTAAAAAAACCGTTAGCCTAATCAATACGAAGTTACTTTCCATTTTACTCAGAGATGAAAATAATGTGAAAAGACCGTCGCCAATCAAAAGAATTGACTTATTTTTTAATACTTGGTGGTGAAAAAGATTTTTATTAGAAATAGTAAAAAACACAATAGTTGTTTAAACAGAAATATACATAAATGCGTAATTTCTCAATATTTCAATCTGTGGTTATACCTATGGGTTTAAAAAAGCATACTTTTAAAATATTTTTGGATAAACAGAGTGTTACGCTTTTGCTGATTGAATAGTCATGACCAAAATGGTTCATTTTATACAGATTGTTTTGAAGTATCATTACTATTATGGCTCATTTTAAGTTCAATTTTACAAACGCAACACCCTGTATACTATTTTAGTACTAAATTAATGATTTTAACTATCCAACGATACAAACATGTTAGGCTATTTATACATACCTATCACATCATGCGCAATTGATCGATAGTTATTTTATTATTGAAGAAACGAAGAAATTTTAAATACAAAAGTTGTTTCTACTTTTGACAACCATATTTTAAAATTATTTTTAAATATACAGGGTAATCCTTAAATAAAAAGTAAAGAAATTAAATTAATTAATAATTAGTGCTAAAAGTATAAGGTTTCCATTTGAAAAAAATCGAGAAAATCGTAACATCGTGTTTTAATAAACCCTCTGCATATATATCGTAGAAAACGAATGAAAATTACAAACTTTTTTATGAATTTGAGTAAATTACAATTATAAATTCGTCTATATTGAAACACATTTATTAATTACTCTAAATCAAAAGTGTATGCAAAAGTAACATTTCAAAAAATGTTAGTCATACATATATGCTGAAAGTATGAAATTACTACAGGGTGTTAGTAGATTCGACGGACAACGCTCTACCCCAGAGAACTCTCGTTAATTCATGAATTTTGATATAGAGACATGAGTTTAAATCAAAATTTGCCATGAATCAAAAACGCCTTAAAATAGTTTTTTTTTTAAATTTGGTGACCAATATGCTCTTTAAGAAACTAATATTTTGACATGAACTAACTTTTGAAGACTTTAATCAGTGGCGCGCTATCAGGGTTAGTGGGAACCTCCTATTCTTTACGCAACTGGAACAATTTTTTTTAAATTTTTTGTTCGTTGTGTAGATTAGATTAGTAGATTAGATTAGTTTCGAAAGGAGTTTGACATTATTTGTTTTTGTCCACTGCGACCTTCTCAGATCTATTGCGGGACTCCGTTATTTAGAGTATGTCGCCTACCTTGGTTAGACTTAGTAACTTTGACAGTTACATGTTTCTGGCTTTTCTTCACCTTGTGTTAGAAACCTTAACCTAGCCAGGCCTTCACACTACCACAGGACCTTGAATAATGTTTTTTTTTCTTCTTTACAGAACCTGCACAATGTTGCTTCTTCTGCTGGATTGATGACACTCATGTGCCTTCTTAGGCGACAGTGTCCGGCAAGAAGACCTACTGTTATCCTAACGATTTGTCGTTTTTGATCCAGTAGCTCTTTCGTGAACTTAGCCTAGTTCTTTAATGTTGTTTGGTCTGTCTCAGTCCTGCATAGTTATTCCACTATTCCTGATACTTTTTTTGAATCCACTGTTTGATGGATGACTTAAAAAATTCCTCAGCAACTCCACAGATGGGTTCAGGGCCTGTCATGGCATGAGATTTCTCGGGCTAGTTCGTCGGCCTTTTTATTGCCCTGGTACTGATATCCTTCATGGCCTGGTATCCAGGCTAAAGTCACTTTGTTTTGACAACACCTTGCAACTATTTTATTATCCATTTTTTATATAAGCAAGTTAGCTTAAATCGGCTTATTTTCGATTCCAGAAATTGGTGTTAAATTTATTGTACACCTTTTTGTTACACCCTGTATAGTTAAGAAATAAATGACATGGGGTCCCAGAACTACAAAATTGATAAGCAAAATAACTTTTGACAGTTGAGTGATATGTATTTTGTATAGTGACATCAAATTTGATGAAAATACATTTCTAAATAAAGTTATCTAGTTACCGATTGCGTAAAACCTTGCTGACACTTTAGAATTTTATAATTACTTTGTTGGACCAACAACAATACCGAGCCCTGCATGTCAGCGAAACGCAAACCTATTTATTTCCAAAACAAAGTTACATATTTCATGCGGCATTTACCTAGTCAGTTTATCTGATGGTTAGCTTTAGGGGGTTGTATAGCCCTCCCCTAACTCTTACATACTTTGGACACAGCATGAATACAAAAATGTGTTTTAAATGAGGGCAGTATGGCAGTCCCCGGAATTCCCTTGCAACGGGAGCTTTTGGATTTAGAGTAGGTCCATTTACAGGGATGACGTGCCACAGCCCAATTTGTTGTCCTAAAAATAAAACTCAGAATAACATAATTAGGCCATTTGTAAGACCCTTTCACTTTGAATAACCATTATTTTATAGAAAAATAAAATTACTAGATCCTAATACATCACTGATATTTATATTTATACAGGGTATTTCATTGAAAAACGGAGGTAATTCTAAATATAACACATTTAACCAGTCATGTAGCCTTTGTAACCGATTTTATTGATTTGGTTCATTTATTTCTAGGACCATAACTAACAAACCACTCAGAATACTTTTTGAATATCTACTATTCAAACAAATAACGTACTAGCAACAGGAAAAATCCAGGTGCAGATTAACAAAAAATCAATAGGTATATTTTTGTATATATCTGAATTTTTAAAATATATTTACATATTTGAAAATATATAAAATACAATGCATGTGATCAATCATTTATGAAAATTTATACGGATAATTATATCAATAACTACGCTTTTGTATTAGTTCTTGGGCATGACTGTAGTGAAGTGAACCATCCACACTCCTCACGAACTAATGCCAACTAGTAAAGTTCAAGACTCCTCCTAAGTATGGTAAGATTTGTCCAAGTAGTCCTTTTGTAAACAGGTCCGCTTCTATTTCTTTAGTCTGCATATATTCAACATTTATATTTACTTTTTGAATATATTCCCATACAAAATGAATTTTAGTATCACTCGGTACTAATTATTGGATTTATATTGAGTTGTTGTTCTGTCTGGTTATCGTTAAAGAGAATGATTGCTTCTTGCTTTATTCCAATACGTTCCAGAAGTGACTTTAAATGTAAAGCTTCTTTTGCAGCTTCCGTTTAAGATATATACTCGGCCTTAGTCGTCGACAAGGCTAGACACATTTGCTTTTTGGCCTTCCAACTGATGCAACTACTGATATTTGTTGGAAATGATTCAAAACAAATAATATAAATTGTTTAGTAAAATTTATATTGACAAGTATATCAAAAACTACGGCTTTATATTAGTTCTTGAGCATGACTGTAGAGAAGTGAACCATCCATAATCGTATACAGTTATGAAACATTGAAACTAGGTAAAATTAAATCGTAAGTAATCTAAAATGGAAATCAAACAAACGATATTTTTCGTTAAACAAATCGATTTTTTGGCCTTCACTATAAGAAAACATGTAACCACTATAACAAGACATGAAACTAACAATCTCCATTTTTAGTCCATAGCCATTTTCGATCAATTTAAAATAACCACCAATCGAACTAAAAATGGCGACATTATAACTATCTAAAATAAGGCATGAAACATAGGTGAAGGGATAAATAAAACTACCAAAAATAAAAAAAAATAGCCCAAAACTCAAAAAACCTAATTATTTCTTTAATTAGGACTTTAGTCAAAAAACTAAGATTTGGAATCGAAAGAGGACATCAAATATTAGTTAAAAAAAGCCCATTACGTCCCCTAGGATACGAAATTAATGCAAAATCTTAAAAATTGGTGAAGGTCAATAACACTAAAACACCCTAAAAAAAATCTAAATTAGCTATATCTTCTAAATTAGAACTCTAATCGAAAATCTAAGACTAGAAATGGACTCAGGAGATACGAAAGTAGTTAGAGGTGGCCCGCCATCTAATAAAATTCAAGACTCCTCCTAAAGTATGGTAAGTCTTGTCCAGATGGTCGTTTTGTAAACAGGTCCGCTTTTATTTCTTTAGTCTGCATGTATTGGACATTTATATTTTCGTTTTGTATGTATTCCTTAACAAAATGCATTTAATATCAATATGCCATGACTTAGATTTATGCTGAGTTATTGTGCCGTCTGGTTATCTTTAAAAAGAATGATTGCTTCTTGCTTTATTTCAATACGTTTCAGAAGTGACTTTAAATGTAAGGCTTCTTTTGCAGCTTCCGATAAAGATATATACTCGGCCTTAGCTGTCGACAAGACTAGACACATTTGCTTTTTGGCCACCCAAATGCTACTAGCCCAGACGTTTTATGAATAATAATGTAAATCTGAAATTTGGTAGAAATATGGTATTAATAACATACCAAAAGTTTTAAACCGTCCTATTCCGGCTTATTGATAAAAAATGGTATAGGTGGGTATTTCGGGTTTTATACAAGATATTATTATACATATCGGGTGTTGCAGCCACTGCACAACTTAATAGGTTTATATATCTTACTATTTATGTATTTTATCTCAATAATAATAGTTTTAGTCTAAACAGAAGTTTATTTATCGTGTGGAAAGAACTCAAAAGAGTAAAAGCAAAAAAATGTTACATGCAATATATTTACTTTCCTGTTTATATACAGATAAGGAAATTATAGGAATTATGATTTTTTCGAACTCGAGTTTGCGATGGATTTTTACATTTTATTTAATTTACTGGAGTATTGTTACTGCAGGTTTGACCCCTGCAATGTATGCACATCATTGAGCAATAAAGGCATGCAGTTCTACAGGAACACCGAGCCTCGCATTCAGATTTACACCCACATGGAGCAGTTCATTTGGCGCAGGGGATAAGAAGGTTGTAACAGGCACTTTTTCCTTGAATCTAAAACAGATTTTAAGTAATGAAATGAATCACGCAACAATTTTTATAAAAAAAAATATCGCCTACCTGCAATTATGTTCGCAGTGACACTTGTGGGCTGAAGCGTGGCCAATTCAAAGCTTGCAATTACAGCTATCCTGACAAGAGTACGAGTATATATCTTGCTTCGGAGTTCGTCCAAGCTAGAGTAGGTCTCAGAACCGTAAAGCTTACAATGCCAGATTGTTGACGCGTTATTAAAAACAGCAGCAAATTCCTGCATCTCTCTTTCTCCAAAAGTTTTAATTCTTTCTTCTTTCCTTTACCAAAAAGGATGATGTGGTATCACAGCCTGTAATTGCATGAACAAACATTAAGTAATCCTTCTTGAAGCCTATTTGATCTTGAATTTCCTTGATATTGCATATTTTATTCTCGTATCCAACAGAAATCACAACCTGAATATTTGTATTATTGCCGGCTCTATTTAGCAACATAATAATTATATCAGTATCTGTGATCACAACCGTGACTTTCTGGCCGTTGTTAACTTTCTCCAGAGTTATATCGACGATCATGGTATCCGCATCTGCTGGTGCCTGTTTTATTTCTAGTTCTTTAGCCAAAAAAGTGTTGGTCAACAGACTAATTAGCCTAGATTTGTTTTTTTCAGTTACTAAGAAATCAGCTCGTGAGACAAAGACTGTAGTGTTACTATCTGTGGATGAGTTTCGAGAGGTTCGGCGCCTTTGCTCTTCTGCTTTTGTAGACAAAACACGTCCGTAACCATCAAACACAACTACATTTTTAAATGTGTACAGAAATGTTGTGCGACATAATTCGTGTATCATCTAAATGTTGCTGGTTCAAGCGAAGCCAAAGCTCGTAGAATATAGCCCCCGTCTATAACAACTACAGAAGATGAGAAATTTGTTTAATCCAAAAAGAGCAAAAGACTTTTAAAAGTATATACTTGGCCGTTTTTCTCATAGACACCTCATTAAAAAGTACAGGTGGCCTTGGGGACGTTTCATACTTAAGGTATTGCATAAGGTTTCCAGAATTGTTGTTTATTGCTCAAGCTATCCACATGAAAAGTTGTTATGAATTTACTAGTACGACTTCGTTTCTATTAATTACTTTGGAATTAACTGCTGCCAATGCAAGTACTTTAATCCCATATGAAAAAGACAGTAGGGAACTGAATTCTTGCCAAGGAAAGCGGTTCGACGGCCCACTTTATAAAAAATTTTTAAGTGTTTTGCATCCACTAATCGCCTTGAATCTCTAAGTTCAACGTGTTGTTCTGTTGAAGTTCCAGTAACACCAGCCGTTTTAAAGACTGTGCGATTGCCATATATGTTGAACTACGAGAGCAAAATTTCAGTTAAAAGAATATGAACTCAGTAGGTAATTATTCGTGTACCAATACTTCTCTTTGTTTGTCCAATATACACTTTTCCACAAGTGCATGAAATTCTGTGGTTTAGGAAATTCTGGAGTTCTTTTCTCCCGTGGCTCCAGATTACAAATGTGTCACCTACATCCCTCAGCCAATGCTTTGGTTCTTTTTCAGCAGTGCGGATAGCTCCCTCTTCAAATTTTTCCATGTAAAAATTGGCCACGACTGGAATGAGTGGGCTGCGTCAATTTGTTTATAGAATGTTTGATTCAACTGAAAATATGATGTAGGGAGCGAGTGTTGGAAGAGGTTGATGAGCTCTGGAAAAAACTCCCCTATGTATCTGACTACCTCTTCGAGTAACACATTTGTAAATAAAGAGATGAAGTCAAAGCTCACTAGGATGTCGTTAGGCTCTAAGGTGATACTTTTTTGATAAAGTGCGTAGAACCTCGCATGTAGGTTTTTGTCTTGCTCACGTGTGCTTATAGAATTTCCGCCAGATGTTTGTCCAGTTTGTAAGTTGGTGATTCTATGGCACTTGATATTGGTCTTAGTGGTACATTATTTTTGTGAATTTTTGGTACTCCATATAGTCTTGGTGATAGAG
This sequence comes from Psylliodes chrysocephalus, assembly GCA_927349885.1. Lineage (NCBI taxonomy): Eukaryota > Metazoa > Arthropoda > Insecta > Coleoptera > Chrysomelidae > Psylliodes > Psylliodes chrysocephalus. The sequence goes on along the minus strand of OV651826.1, from coordinate 8,633,110 downwards.
CTTCAGTAGTGCAAATTTTCTTCTTTGTCTCAGGTGGTAGTGACGACTGTTTTATTAATTTGGTAGTTTTTCTTAAAATATTATCTGTTCGGTCTCTCGATAATTTCTTGTATGTGTCTTGATTGAACAGATCATTAAGCTGGAACCTGTAATCCAATGTGTTCATGACGAGTGTTGCATTTCCTTTGTCGGTCTTTCAGAATTATGATGTTTTTATTCTCATTGAGACTTCTTATAGCTGCCTTCTCGCCTTTTGAAATATTACTTTTTTGTGGTTTGGCTTTCCGTAGAATTTTTACAGATTTACTGTGTACCTCTTCTTTGACATCAAGAGGTAATTTTTCAATTCCGGTTTCTATATTGACAATGACATGTTGGTACTAACTAAAATATTCCTACCGATTGTTAGATTTACATTGTTTATTTCTAGGTTTTGGTGAATGTAATCTAATATATCTTTTATTTTACTTATAATAATATGACAAATAATTATGGATTTATATTAGTTCTTGGACGTTAGAGTAGTGAACCATTCATAATATAATAAATGGCTTTTTTAGAGATTTTTAGTTCTCTCAAATACGACAGTGGCATTATTTTGGAGTTACTGCAGAATTTATTTATTTACGGGTATTCTTGAAGACAAGAGTCTTACTAATACAAAATAATATTGTATATCAAATATTTAAGGACTTCACGTTTCTTTTATCTAGTAGTACAGTATGTTCTAGGTTGTCGGTATTTTATTAGCAAATCAACATTGCTTCTTTATCTACATCATTTGCAACCGACGATAAGCTCGATTACGATAAGTGTATTCTTAATAACCGACTCATTAATAATTGTTAAACTACATACTTGTTTTTCATTTCTGCATACCGCACAAAATTGCAGACAGATATTAACTATACAGAGTGACAATTTGAGAACTTACAATGGCTATATCTCATAAACTATGCCCTCCATAAGATGAATTAAAGCTTAAGATTAAAACTCGGACATCTTCGCGAAAATTGTTATAACGGATTCAGGGAATAATGACACTTAATAATAGCCAAATAGAATTTAAAAACAATTAGTAGGCACAATAATTTACCTTCCTCTTTTTTTTATCAAATTGATCCCTATTCTTTTTACTATAGATCCCTACGATGCCTTTTTAAACTCGAGGGCTTCCACCTAAAAAAATACATATTCTTGCATAAAAAATCTACCGGATCCAATTTTAGAGTTAATCCGGAATTGCGACATTGGCAAAAAAGGCAATTTTCCAAAAAAAAACAACATTTTTCAATACAAATCTATCTTCAACATATCTGTTCATGTTCATAACTGTTCATCAATTTTAAAACAATATTATTCAAACCTTCTAGAAGAAGCCTAAGATAGGAAACATAATGGATATTTAATATTTTAAATTCCGTTGTCTCTAATTTTATACTTGATACTATTCTATCATGCTGAAAATGAAAATGAAATAGACATATTGCTATATAAAAGAATAACGATATATGAAGGAAATAAATTTCCCTTTCTCAAATGTGACCAATTTAAAATGGAAAAACAAAGTCGAGCAACTACTCCCTTGACTAATATAGCAACAGGCATTTCATTATATCAAAAGGAAGATAGTTTTAACACTTTAGCTTTTATTTTGCTTCTTAAGGAGATCGTAATTTTTGGACCAATTTCGAACTTATTAAGACTCATCAGCAAGAATTGGACAATCTCGACTTCAGACTCTAATGAAGTTTGCTTGATGTTTTACCTTCACTCGTATACATTAAAGGTGGTTGAGAAAATGTAGATATTAAACGAGTAAAAACTGGTAACGCCATCTGCACTGTGACACGGGCTTTTAGATTTTTCTTTTCTTTGTTTTTCACAAAGACATATTTTTAATAATATTAAATCTAACATTTTTAAAGTAAATTATTAACTATAAATTTATTTTTGTATGTCATTCATCATGCCTAACCTCTGATAACCAAATCAGGCTAAATCAGGAATGAAAAGAATTTTACAACTCTTTTGAATTTGATAAATTTGATGCCTGATTATGGATTTCCAAGTTAGGTATGCGGAACTTTTTATAAAAAACAATTTGTTTTTTAGCTATACCTAGATACGTGTGTCTTTTTATCCAAAGGTTGCAACAACATTGGCATCGGTGCGGTATCTATCTGTCTTTTTTTCATCAATCCGTCAATGACGAACTAACAGCGCTGTCTTTTTATCCAACGTTGGTACAATCGATGCAACACCAATCCATCAGTTTCAATGTATGGTTTGTCCGATTAGATGTGACAACTGACATCTGGATTGCGAGAATTAAGAAAAATTAAGAAGTTAATTATGTAAATGTTCTATTGTGGAAAAAAACGAAAAAATGGGCTTCTAAAAATCCATACTTTCAAATTAAGGCATACAAGTACATTCAAATAAAATTACAAACAGAACTGTTATTTATTACAACGGTCAACCATAAATAAACCGAATCCAGCACAAGGCGTTCAAGGTCGCATCGGTAAAACAGCGATTCAAACAAACAGATGGAAAAAAGGCACACGTTATTTGTGATTTTTCGCTACTTTTTTCTTGGTTTGTGCTTGATCTGATTAGATTTCTAGGTACATCAAGCATGTTGCAGGGAATGAACTGCTTGAATCTAAAATCTTTTTTTCTAACAATAATAATATAATAATACTCTCCCTAACTCACCCCCTTACGAGTTAATTTTAACCCCTGAAGTTGACTGAACGACTTGTGTAGGGGAAGGGACGGATATTATTATTATTTGCCTTACAGGTGAGGAAAACCCGGAAAACCTCACCCACCATCATCGAGACGGTAACGCATGGCGATTTTATAATCTGCATGTCATATCAACAGAAATTGAATTTCTACTAATATGGCACACATCAAATCCTATAACGAAGCATGCAATTTAATTAAAAATCCACATGATCTGGTGTAGGATTCAAAGCCCACAAACTTGTCTATAAATGAATATAAGCGTGTGAGACCGCTACTCCACCGACTCGAATATGATATAGTCGTACCCTGTACCTAGCTAATAGATTTACTTTTTCTAAAATTTTAGGTGTTATGGATTCTTCCTTAACCAATTTTGTAGTATTTACGTTTGCCTACAATTATCACCCAGTACAAAATAATATTTTTAAATTATATTTTTAGTTTGATTAAGAATATTATTATTACCCAGAAGTTAGTTTTGTAAATCTCTTTTATTATAATTTGGTGTAAAAGGTAGAGAGTCATTAGGTTAAATGTATCTTCTCGTTTACAACGATTTATCCACCATTCTTTTTTTTTATTGTAGTTGATACTTAAATCATTTTGTTTTCGGTAATGAATTAAATATTAATTTTACACCAGGCATTGCAATCTGAAACAATAGACAATGAATTAGAAAATATTTATCTATTTTACTGAGAAAACTTACCAAACCTATTCAAACGCACAAATAGTTTATAAATTCTCTAAACCAGGGGTTCCCAAAGTGATCGATACTGACCCCTTGGGGACAAAAAGAAACCGTTTGAAAATCAGCGAACACGGAGATTTAAGACCACAGTACCACCCCCAATATTCGTAACATCATTTTATACAATGGTAACATGAACTAATTTTGATAGATGTCATTTATGTTTCATAAATTAAGAATCCTTTTGTTCAGCAGATGGAGCAATATTCCATATTTAATAGTTCTTTTGTTCAACAGATGGCGTAATAATTTTATTAATTTTAAACGGTAACTGTTATAAAATAACAAAATCATCACGCCTAGCTACTACGCGATAATAAGTAAACGAGTTCTTGACTTAGACAAATATTTTCGATGTAACAGGTATAAAAATAAAAGTTTGGGATTAAATTCGACACCTCGGTATATTTACTTAGGACCGATTCCACCGTTGTGTTAAACGGAGTTTAAAATGATATTTTTACATTAACAATGTCATTTTAATTTAATTTAATCTCATTTATATGTAAGTTGGCGGCATCGGCATACGGAAAACGTTTTTAAGAATTTTAAGAAAAAAACTTATTTTTCATAAACAATTGCATGGTCTATTAATTTTAGAAAAAAAGTTACTTTACATAAAAAGTTATGCATGGTCTAAAACCTAAAATTCAATCATCTGATAACAAATTTTATCAGTCGTATACAGTGTTTGTCGAAAATAAAGGTATTTGATATTGAGCAAAATTATATTGTATATATTGTAAAACCGACTGATAAAATTTGATATCGGGTGGTTGCATTTTCTGTTAGACCATGCATATATTTTTATGAAGAATTACTTTTTTTCGTAAAATGAATACCTAATAAAAAAGTTTTCTATTTGCTATCAACTTACATAGACATACTGTGTGTATGCAACTTATGACATATTGCTGAGCTAATGGTTTTGTAAGAAAAAAGAAATTAATCATAAAATTTTACTTCATTTGTAGAGTCGTAATTTATGTTTTCATATTTGTACTTTTTTTATCAATTTAGAATTACAGTACTATTTTCAATTATTATTTTAGATTAATCAATAAGAAAAATAAGCATTTTTGAAATATTAATAACTAAATACAAATTAAACAACAAATGAATAAAAAAGCATTTAAAACACGTTGACTGCCGAAGCAAATGTTGTGGTCGGGTCTGCTGAGCCGAAGTAGTTTTTCTAAAATTTTAAGTCTGTTTTTACGTTTTAAGAGCAAAGTAGTTTAAGTAAATACTCAAGTAAACTACAATATCTAATAGAAGCGTGAATAAAATATATAAAAGCGGCGCGGGATTAAATTATTACATTGTTCAATATTTTAATTTGTGTTGTAAACACGTAAACAATTTCTAAATAAAAGTTATATGAATTTCAAAAATAGGTATTTTAAAGATATTTTTAGATATATAGGGTTTTGCGTTTTTGTCTGACAAATAAAACGGTATATTTTTTAAGTAGAAAACCCTGTATTTTACTTCAGTTTTAGAATGCTTTAGTAATACTGTATTTAACCCTAGAATTTTATTAACAAATATTGCAGGGTTGCCAATAAATTAATTTTTTTATGAAATTAGAGAATGATTCAGACCCCAAATTAAATTATCATTATTTAGGTAGGTTTAAAATAATTTAAATTTTTTTTAAAATGTAGTAATAAGATACTAAGCTAACAAATAGTGATAATAGAACTGGATTATTTTATACAGTGTGTTTTGAAAAACAAGTCTTAAATATGGCTAATTCCAAGTTAAATTTATTTAATTTTTTTCAAATGCCACACCCTGTATATTATTTAAGCATAAAATTCCTTATAAATTAACATATCCAACGATACCAATAAGTTAGTCAATAACACATATACAGGGTGTCCCATTAGTGCGTAATTGATCGATAGCAGTTTTATAATAGAAAATACGAAAAAAATTAATATAAAAGTTGTATGACCATATTTAACAATTATTTATAAATATACAGGGTAATCCATAAACGATTGTCTGACCAAACCTATACATTTTTAAAGCAAAACACCCTGCAGGTAGTTATACATATTTGACTGTTTTTAAAATATGTATTTTTTAAATCCATATAACTTTTCTTTGAAACATGTTTGCGTGTCTTTAACATAAATTAAAATATTGAACAATTACGCACACATGGGACATACACACGGGTACATACACATAGCAGTCAACGTGTTAACTCAGAAATAAGATTTCTTATAAAGATAAAATAACATTCAGAAGAAGAAAGCAAAGACCGCCAATATTACGTGCGTATCATACAATGATGCCAGGTCATTCAAATTTAATTTACACCGGAATGCAATAAAGTTCCTTCCCTTTCCTGCATTTCACAATTGTATATTTCACCCACTTTAAAATCAAATTCGTCCTAGAAAGAATTGTAAAATTATCGTATAAATCGATAATCTGGCAACGTGGTCAACACTTGTTCATACACAGGCAAAATCAATCGATAATTTGGAACCAAACGAGACAAATATACAGTGAGCACCATAAGTCTTACCCCCCCTATCTAACTCATTACTGGAGTCTTGTTAGGAAAATTGCCGAGACAGGTCGATTTTTGATTTCTACAATGTACATTTTTGTATGATTAGTTTACCCTTAATTTCATCCCTTACTGGAGGGGAGCAACCCTTTCGAAAAATTTAAATGGCATGGGGTGGTGAGTGATAGCTCATTTGAAAGGGGGTTTTATTCTCTATTCAATTGTGCAAAAAAATTTGAAATTTGCTTCATTACGTATTGATTTATTAATGTTTAAAAATAACAAAACCTCACAAAATAGGAAAGCAACTAAACTAACAGTGACCTTCTAATGGCAAAAAGTCTTACTTCACGTCTAAACCAAAACCGAAATCATGCAGGGCCGAATTTTAATTCTAAGGATGAGTGCGCTACGTTAATTTCCGTTATTCTGAAACAACAATTAGTCGAGAATTAATGCAGCAAATTTCAAATTTTTTTACACGGTTGAATAGAGAATAAAACTCTCTTTCAAATGAGCTATCACTCACCACCCCATGCCATTTAAATTTTTCGAAAGGGTTGCTCCCCTCCAGTAAGGGATGAAATTAAGGGTAAACTATTCATACAAAAATGTACATTGTAGAAAACAAAAATCGACGTGTCTCGGCGATTTTCCTAACAAGACTCCAGTAATGAGTGCTCACTGTATATGAAAATCACGAAACAATAAAAGACGGCATACAGCTGTATCACTGTTTCAAAAATTGGTACCTCTAAACAATCATTTACCTATTAAAACCATCTCTAAAACAGAGTAGCTACATTGTTTTTACGATGACATCTTCTTAAAAATAGATGAACTACATGAACTATACACAATTACAGGAATTCATAGAAAATCTCTAATTTGACAAATAAATTTATCAAATATTTGTTAATCGTATTTCCAGTTAGATTTGAAAAATACGCAATAAAATTTAGAAATATTTTGGCGGGATACTTGGAAAAATATGTAGAATGAAATCTCCTACTTTTTAGCCTCTGATTTTAAAATCACTTTTAATGATTTTTTTTAAAATTTAGTGTATAAACAGGACAAATAAAAAATAGGAGATTTCATTCTCCAAACCTTATACTTTAAGCTGGTAGAAGACTCATTTTAATACATTTAGCGGGATTTAAATGCAATCGGAAATGGTAAACCCTTGCTTCTTATATGAAAAATACAGTGATACTACGGCCTTAAGGCTGCAAGTCACCAATATTGACCTAGATTTAGCTAGATTGGTGGAAAGTCACCAGGTTCATCCATCACACTGAATTTATTTTTTTATCTTCACTTTGCGATTTTAATGTTTTTTTTTTTTTCAAAAAATAAATTACCTATTTAAGTATTTTTACGTAATTTGTGTTGATAATTATTAATTAATCTTGATATTTACTGAATTTTATATCTATTTATTTTGTTAATTTTTGTATCGATATGAAAAAACTAGAGGTAGGATTTTTAAAGTAATTTAGCTATGGGGGTCTGAGGTATCAGTTCATTTTGGAAAAGGGGTCTCTTGCTCAAATAGTTTGGGAATTCCTGCTCTAAACTGTTAAAAACACAGGACAAGAAAAAGTGGCAATTTTTTTAGGTTATGTTATTATGGTATAAACATGAACGAATGGCTACGTTCCGAATTCACAAAGTGATGTTTACAGTACTTCTCGTGGATACACTTTATAAAAAAATTACATTATTATGTTGTATTAAAATAACAGGTAGGATAAATAAGTAAGTAACAAATAGAAATTTTGCGAGGTTTTGATTTCCTTCAACAACCTCTCATGAACGTTACATTTACTTTGTTTAGTAATATTATTACGTTCTCTTAAAACAACATCGCCGATAGGCTTGGCAACGTTATGTGCTAGCTGGGCTATCTGTCTTGGTTATATGTCGATGCCTAAGAGCCATTGCACTCATCGCTGAGAGTTAAAATAAACCGATCCTAGTACACATTCTACCGATAAGGTATCTCTAATATTGTTGTCTCAGAAAATCTGCACCTAAATACTTGTGCTCCTTTAACATGGGACAGGACGTGTTCATTGACAGATACTGTTGATTTTATTACATTATCCAACAGGGTTGCCCCTAATTACAGGATAAGGAAAGGAATATTACAAGAATTGGGAATTAATATAAATAATTATTCTTATCTATATACATATATAAACTTAAATCTAAATAAACACGAATTTAAACAGACATGGGTGCATCCTGAAAAAAAAATTACATAAGAAAAACAGGATGCATCCATTTCAGCCTTTAATAATTACTGCGTAAATTAATTTGACAGAAAGATACTTCTAATAGATGCAACAGAGCAATTAAGAATATCTATATCATCTTCAATGTTCGAATAGTTTAGGATCATTTGAAATAAAGGCGATGCTTTGGATATGTTAGTTCTATGTGCTTGTTGATAGAATAGTCGATTTCTTCGGGAATTAACTCTAGGGACATGAAAGTTTAACATTTCCAAACATGAAATACAATCCACCTTGTTATTTAATAACTTGAACAGAAATATCACTGAGTGCATTGCTCTTCTTTTTGAAGGACTACATGTATTGAAACGGTTTAAATAATAACTTTGAGGAAGTTCTCTTATGGGATAAGTACCATCACTTAAAAGACAAGCTGATTTAAAAAATCTTCGTTGAACTCTTTCCAAATTGTTAATGTGATTGGAGTATATCGGACTCCAAACGATACTGGCATATTCTAATTTTAACAAAACCAGCGAAGAGAAAAGTATTTTCATCGTTGAAAAGTCATTGAATAATCTCATATTCCTTATAACTAGAGAGCGGAATATATGCAAAATGCATATATATGCATTTTTTGCATATTTTACCAAAGTTCAGAAAATATTGCATATTTTACCAAAGTTCAGAAAATTTAAGAAAATATTGCATATTTTCGAAAAAAAAAAATGTATTACTATACTGTGCAAATCAAAAACTGTTTTAACAAATTATACAAATATATTTGAAATAAAGACCTTTTAAATTTTTGTATTTGTTTTTAAGTGTCACTTCTTGTAAATTCTTGTTAATTAGTTCTTGGAGGGTGGCATGCACTGGGTTTTTACCTTCTTAAGAGATTAAGTCCATTAAGGTAATTGTTAATAGATGGTATTTACACAGATAAAGTATTACCTACAATGCAATAAAACGGTTTATATAAAATTCTCAGTAATTTCTTGTAACCAATCTACCCTAACATCGGAATATTTTGAATGTTTTTCATTCAGTTTAATGAGATAGTATCCTCGTTATTTGTCTAGTGAAAAGTCTTGTAATAATTTGTTGTTTTAAAAGTGTTCTAAAATGTCGAGAATTTCTTCGTGGATTATTAACTTTCCAGAGTTGAAAATCAATGGGGATAAAGTTTTTTGTAAAGCTTGTGCCAAAATAGTGGTTTGCGAAAAAAAGTTCAAAGTGGTTCAACACGTGAAAACATTATTGCATAAAGCCAAATTGCAAAAAATTCAATCACAACCGGTTCAACAATGCGTTGTGAGGTCATTTCAAAACGCCGACAAAACAAAAAGTGACAAGGAGGTATTTAATCAGGACTTGTGCATAGCTCTTGTTGCGGCAAATATTCCATTAAAGAAGTTACAAAACCTACATCTAAGAGAATTTTTACAAAATTATTGCAATCAAACCATTCCTGACGAATCTACACTCAGAATAAAAAATGTACATGCTATATATATAAATGTAATAGAAGAAATTAAAGTTTTACTGGATGATAGCAATTTTTACATCATTGTTGATGAAAGCACAGATGCTTGTGGAAAATATATGGTACATCTTATGATTGGAGCCTTAAAAGAAAATCAACCATGTACATCATATTTAATTGCATCAAAACAGTTAGAAAAAACTAACAATACAACTGTTACCCGATTTATTCAACAATATCTAGCAGAATTTTTTTTACCAAATCAAATTCCCTCAGAGAAGTTCTTAGTGTTTTTGTCTGACGCAGCACCATATATGATAAAAGTAGGGCAAAACTTAAAAATATTTTATCCAAATATGGTCCACGTTACTTGTCTTCTGCATGGAATAAACTTAGTTGCAGAAACTGTGAGAACAGAATATCCCTTGGTTAACAAGCTAATTTCGAATGTGAAAAAAATGTTTTTAAAAGCCCCTTTAAGAGTGCAGTTGTATAAAGAGAGAATGGTAGGGGTGTGTTTGCCCCCGGAACCCGTAATTACTCGATGGGGGACATGGATTAAAGCAGCTATATTCTATGCAGAAAATTTTGAAGCAATTAAGGATTTAATTTTGGATATAGAAGACAATTCACAATGTGTAGTGCAAAGTAAAGAATTGTTAAAAAATCCCCTTGTGCCTAAGCAACTTGTGTTTATAAAGGTTAATTTTAGTTTTTTGCCTGATGTAATAACTTCATTGGAAAAGAAAAATTTAAGTTTAATCGAATCAACAAATTTTATTGCAACAGTTTCCGATAAATGTAACAATGTTCCTGGTGACATAGGCCTTAAGATTAGAAAAAAATTAAATACAACTTTATTAAAGAATGAAGGGTTCAATGAAATAAGGGAAGTGAAAAACATTTTTGAGGGAAAATTTTCCAAAGAAGTTTTACGTACATTACTTCCAAAATTACGGTATTGTCCTATTACTTCGGTAGATGTTGAAAGGACCTTTTCTATATCAAAACATATTTTTACAGACAGAAGACAAAAATTTTTAATAGAAAATTTCGAAAAATATTTAATCATAAATTCCTATTATAATATTACTATTTAATATTTTTATACTATTCTATACTTAACTTCTACTAGTTTTTGCGTTTCGTTTGTTTTAAATAAATTTTTATATTACATATTTTCTTTTGTTTTTTTTTTCGTGTAATGGCTTTGATAGCGTACCAAATTAGGAACAGCAATGTTAATTAGAACCCAACAGTGAATGGTTAAGTGGAAATATTCGCTAGGCATCAGAATTAATTTTTAAATAAATTCATTAATTTAAAAAATCGCGTCAGGGCTGGAATTTGAACCCGGGACCCCTAAGTCCACAGGCCAACGCACTAACCACTGAGCTACCCACTCCCTACTTTTTTTTTAAGTATTTTTAACAAATATGCATTTGCATATTTAGGCAGAATTGGACAAAATAACTGCATATTTTTGGTAAAAAACGATGCATATATTATATGCGCATATTTTGTTATATTTTGATGCATATATTCCGCCCTCTACTTATAACAAAACCTAAAATTCGATTTTGGATCAAAGAAAACTCCAAGATCTTTAATCAGTTCTGGTCGATTTAATGTAGAATTTTGTAGGTTATAATTATATAGTATTGGTGCTTCCTTTCTAATATATGTCATTACATTTTTTAACATTTAACGGTAACTTATTTCTTTTGCACCATTCGTTTAAGCGGTTAAGATTCTCTTGAAGCAATAAACAATCACTATAACTAGAGACTTTATAAACAAATTTTAGGTCATCGGCAAACAATAGATTTGTGACACTCAAATTACAAACAATATCATTAATAAAAAGCAGAAATAAAAAAGGCCCTAAAACCGAACTTTGCACAACGCCGGATGTTTGTTTGAAATTCATTGATTTATACCCTAAGCACTGAACATAAAGGTAACGATCTAATAGATATGACTGCAAAACATTTAATAAGGAGCCATGAAATCCAAGTGCTGAAAGTTTACTTATTAGATGTTTATGATCAATTCTATCGAATACTTTAGAGAAGTCAGTGTAAATAACATCAACCTGACTTCTTCTATCCAAAACTTCAGAAATACAAATGGGAGCTTCCTGTAAGAGCGCACTAACTGTTCCAAATGTGACTACAACAAGGTCATTGGCGTAATTGTGTTTCAAAATATTGTTATACGTTACAAATCCAAAGTAGTTGTTCGTTACTGTTCTCTTTGGTGCCCCTAACGCCCCTATCTTTTACACAGCAATGTGTTTCTATTTTAGAACCACGACAGTTTATTGTCTCGACGAATAAAAAATAATTACAGTCATACTGATAGTGTAATAAAAATATTAATTAATCCACTGTGATTTTTCAGTTTTTATAGCATTCTATTACAGCGGATCTATTTCCAGCAACACGTACTTTAATCTGTTATTATGCGTTTAAAAGGTTTTCATAATAATTAAATTACTAACCTGCTTAAACGGATTGTTAAAAAGAGTAATAATGTATTCAACCGCATGTGGGATATTGTGGACAGATAGATCTCATAAGTTTTATTCATTATCATCTAATTTGCATCAATCTCAAAATAATTTTATTCGCATCTCACTTCTTCTCCCAATTATCATACATAAAGCTTTTCTAATGGGATGTGGAACGTTATTTTCCTCTTCTATGAACCATCTACATCTCTTTTATTTTTCACTTATATTAGCAATTCCTGAACTGTCCCAAACAATGATGTCTCCGGAGATATTTAAAGGGATATCTGATGATCACTGTATAAAAAATCTGATGTTTTCAACACATTTTCCAGTTATTTTGAACAACCTATTGTATCACCCCTGCAAATGTTATGAGGATAAACTAAATATATACATTTTCCACATACATCTTACTTTTATTATATATTCATTGTCAAAGAAAATTCGGAAAAATTAAAATTTTACACTTCCTCAATGTTTTCCATTACGGTCCATTTTAGAGAAATCATGTATGAAACAAAAATTATAGAGATCGATAAAGCCTAAATTTATAATTTGGTGTTTTTCTCTTTATCCGTTTTTGAGTTTTCATCAAAATTCGAAATTTACACTTTTTCTCAAATATCTCGAATATGGTCCATTTTAGAGAAATTATATATAGGACTTATTTAAATAATTTTTATATTTTGTCAAATTTCTCGTAAACAGTCCATTTTAAGAAAATTTTGTATAGGACAAAAATATAGAGAATAATATTGGAAGTAACTTTTATTTGAATAATTTTCTTCTCGAAACATAAATAACAAATATATTCCATAAAATATAAAAACGGCCTCCCATAAAGTACCCCCCAGATGTTCCTACTCTGCCCAAAATCTAATAGGTTCACCGAAGGCCGGAATAAAGCTCAGGTTTAAAATTTAGTGTTTTTCTCCTTATCAGTTTTTGAATTTTCTTCAAAATTCTAAATTTACACTTTTTCTCAAATATCTCAAATACGGTTAATTTTAGAGAAAATATGTTTAGATCAAGAATTATAGAAAATGTGCTTTACATTTTTTTAAATATCTCGAATAGACTATTTTAGGAAAATTTTGTATAATACAAAAATTATAAAAAATAATATTAGAAGTTACTTTTATTTGAAGAATTTTCTTCTCCAAAAGTAAATTAACAGATATATTCCATAAAATATAGAAACGACCCTTTATAAGTACCCCCCTCCAGATGTTCCGACTCTGCCTGTTTGGTGTTTTTCTCTGTATTCGTTCATGAGTTATCGAGTATACAGACCCCAAAACGTAAAAATTCGTCGAAAATTCGAGGTCGAAAAAATCATGATTACTATACTTTCCTTATCTGCATACAGACAGGAAAGTAAAAAAGGTGAAGAGGAAAACCTTTTTTTCTTATACCAAGCCGTTTGTGGAACTTTAAATGGAAACCTGATTGGGTAAACAAGTGATAGGAGTAGGAGTATAAACTTACCAGTGGGTTTTGACCAAATTGATCGATAGAATAGATACAAAAAAGACATAGTAAAAACTTTATTTGGAAAACAAAACTGATTTTTTTTTTATTTTCGGTAGGAAACTGATAAATAACGATAAGTGTGAAAAAGTATACATAAACTTTTGCAATTTAAAGTTAGATATACAGTCCCAAACCAAATGTTTAGTTGTTAGACAAGTGCTTTTAATTTTAATAAAATATCAATAATTTATGTTTCAATCCTTCAATGAGAGGCACCTCTCGGACAATAACTTAATTTGTAAACTGGCTGATGAGCTAAGAGAGCCATCATCGATTCAGGAAAATTCACAATGGGCCTAATGAGGCATAAATGCTGTAAGGCAACCCACCTTCCCCAACTTACAGATAAACAGATCCCGCATTTAAAGTTCAAAGTTCTTAGCATTATTCTTTACCATATTGGCCCACTTTTAATATCGATTTTTCAGACTAGGAGCTCAACTGAAAGCTACGAACAAACACAAAAATTTTCCAGTTTCAGTATTACTCATTACTCGTGATCGTACTAAACTCTTTGTTACAAAAAACTGTAGTTTTTTAGAAATAATAATTGAATTAGTGTATAATAATTAAATTAGGGACCACCACTCTATTTTTAGGTTATAGTAGGTACAACAGCACAAGTTAAAATAAAAACAAAACCTATGGATTCCCTTGAACTATATTTTATTCAAACGGCCCTGCCACGGAAACAAATAATAGCTTTAAAGCCACATAAATTATATTCGTTTACAGTTATGATAAATCCGCAACTGTTCCACCCTGTATGCCATGCTTCCATAAAAATGTTTACGTTGGTCTAGTACTTCCTTCCAGTGCTTACGCGTGTGTTGTTTATCATAATAGCACATTAATAAAATTAAATTAAAAAAATGCAATTCATTTTATTGTATGGAATACTTTATTAGTCCAATCAACGAATGGCCCAATAGGGGATGTAGACTGCGTGAACAGGTACCTAAGAGATTTGTTCAGAAACTTGTTCAGGGTGCTTAAGAAGTGAACATACTAAAAGTCCTGACATCTAGGATGTGAGCCAGAGGGGAGAGGGCACAGAAAAAGGTCCTGCTTTTGGGTCTTACACATCTCGAAAACAGTGCATTATAGGAAAATATTTTTCCCATATTACGTAAAAGCTGATGAATTTTTCTACCACTATACACTTTATTTTAAATCCTAACCATTCTCGAGCTGCACCCTCCAAAAATGTGAAAATTTTTGAAAAAATGACTTGCCTCACATTGTTCCATAATACCTTCATAGCGTCTAAACTATTCGTCTGAGAAAGAAATTCTCTTAAAGGAAGTTATAGAGCATTAGATTCCTACGTCAACCACCACTATCCTGGAATGAGCCGCACTGTGTTATTTGATGTCTACGCAAACTCGGCCAACGAAGTCACAAGAACAGAGACGACGATACACACTGAGAAGATGGGCTGACATTAATTTGACATGGAATACATCGAAACCTGTGAAATAAAAATATTTTTTGTCCAATACTACCAACAAAAGTCAGTTCATCTCCTTACTACGGACAAAACTTGACGAGAATGGGATACAAACTCTTCAGGCCACCGATGATGCTGACGTTCTTATCGTAAAGACTACTGTAGAACTATCCAGTCACAGTTCTGAGGCTGTTATTGGTGAGGATGTGGACTACGCTGTTCTTTTAAGAGGTTCCACTCCTCCCACACAGGACATTTTGCTGCTAAAACCCGGCCGAGAGAATATCAAAACAAAATATTTAGCAGCATGGATTTGAATACATTCTGTTCTTAAATTCATTTATCGGCTGCGACACAACAACTGGAACATTCAGAAGAAGCACAGTGGGCTTTTTTAAATTGTACTTAAAGACAGAAATTATCAAGGAAGCGCAATGATTTTTCATTCGTTCATGAGGTCAGTGGCAAATATTAAGCCTGACATCAGCTTTCTCCCACCAACTAAGAGCGCAGCTAAATAGTATTCACGGCGCATCTTCCACCAAGTGCAGAAATGGCTTGGGAATGAGCTTCCCACTTAAGATTTGAGGTGTAAACATGTAGGAGATACCCTGGTGCCAATTACACCAGAAGATTCACCAGCACCGGAGGTCCTACTAAAAACGATATTTTGCCGCTGAACCATGGATTGTGGTAATGGAAAATGTGGATGCCGGACAGCCATATTGTACTGTTCTGCGGCGTGTCTCCACTGCCAAGGGAATGCCTCAATGGCGTGCCTGTTGACTAGGACGACGGTGAAGACCAGCAAGAAATACTCAACCACTGAGGATGAGGATGATATGGACAAAGAACGCTTGCCAAGATCCTCACGGCCAAAGAAGATAAAAAAGTGAATCCAGAGAAAGTGGAGCGTTTAAAATTAAGAAATTATTGAAATAAAATGAAATTAATGATCTTAATGTGCATTTTTTTAATTCAATAGTTTAGACTATATAAATGTGAAAATCTTTTTTTTCGAAAATTTTCGTTTTTCCGGTTGGATATTCAAAAAAATATATTGAAAGTTGTAGATCATTTATTCAGATGTCACTTAGTACAAGAAAATGTTTCCCTACCACGTACCGTTTTCGAGATATAAGAGAAAAACCCAAAAGTGGGACCTTCTCTTCGGCTCACTTCCTAAACGACAGAACTTTTAGTATGTTTACTTCCTGAGCACCCTGAATAAGTTTCTGAAGAAATCGCTTAGGTACCTGCTCACGCACTCATACACTTCCTTTATTGAGTGACCTAGATTTCTCTTTTTATTTATTGTTTTATTATTAGATATTTTATATATTTACGTTGTGTTTTTACTTTATAACAATCTGTATAAAAACCTTTAACACTAAAGCCAGTAAAAAAATATTTCTTTAATTTATTTGTTGCGGTTAATTATTTGTATAACTCGATATATCCCAAATTTTTATATTTACCTGAAACTGAAATCTCTCGTGATGGAGAAAAGTGTTCCCTTAGGCTTCTCCAAATAGAAGAAATGTTTCGAGCAGACAGACTGCTTCTGCAGCAATTTTTTTTGCTATTATCAGCAAAGAACATCTTGAATCGCTGTGCAGATATGTCTTCGAGTTTATTCGAGCAATAGTTTCAAAAACAACTGATACCATTTCCGACAAACTAGTGAAATACCGAAAGCTCGCAAATATGTTTTATCTTCATTTTTAAATAATATGGGTGTAACATTTCGTCCCACAGCTTTTAAAAAAGATCTGCTGGCTATAATGAAGGGATTAAATCTTAAACCCATATATGTTGTTGATGAGATGACCGTCATAAGTTTGTCATCATATTATTATAGATTCAATCCTATCGAATTGATTTGGTGTAATATCAAGGGGGAGATAAGAAAGAAATGTCACATGTCTCAAAGTGTGTTGTCATACGAGAAGTTGTTGCAGGAATATTTTAGTAATATGATCAATTGCGTTCGCTGTCAAGAATAGGTATTGAAAATAATTATCGAATATTTTTAAGTCATTCTTGCATCATTAATCTTAAAGACACGTCAAGTGATTCTTAATTTACTTAATCGATTTTACAACTAATGCACTTTATTATTAAAGAATTATTAAATTCAAAATACCTTTTATAAAAAAAATATTTTATAAAATGTTTTATTCCCTTTTAAGGTATTCTCTATACCTAATGTAGGCAAACAAAATATGATGTTATTAAATCATATCACAAATAATATATTAAAGTCCGGCGCTGTGCTTGCTCACCGCTAGATTATTTTGATGTTTTAAAAGTAAAAAGGCATAAAATAAAATTAACTCAAACTGTAAGTAATAACATTTGACTCTTGGAGAATTAAAAACTATAATTAATCAGGGCGCATATACGGGAGAGGGAGTAATGGGGGTAATAATAGGAATTTTTAAACCTAACTTATTATAGATACTAAAAATTAATTATCTTAAATATTAAAATTACCCCTCCTTCCCCTCTGGATGCGACGTTGTAATTAGCGTTATATTAATAATAAATATATACTTTATTCTATAAACATAATTACAGAATTACATTAATCTAATGAAGAAAAAAGTACAGCAAACCTACGAGGTATAATGTAATACGTGTATGTACGAAAACTAAACAATATAAAATCAGGGCCGACTAGAGGGGGAGCAGCCGGGACCAATTCCCGGGGCCCGGGCTTAAAAGGGGGCCCGGCAGCGGTGGTAAGAATTTTTTTTGTTACGACACAAGAGGGGGGAAGTTCTTGGTTGAAGACTTTTTTAGAGAAATTCAAGTAGAGGAGGAGAAATTTTTTGCTTGAAGACCTTTTTTTTAATTTTTTATTGTCGGGGGGCCCGATCTGGCTCTCGGTGGCCCTGTATAAAATATTATAGAACCACACATTATATACATGTAAGATTGTAAGTAACAAATCTCTATACAGCGGTACACTCAATAAGGCTATGGTTTTAGTGGATATGCCAAAGAAGGCAGCAAAGCACCTCGGGAATTTTGAGTTGAAACATATGCCACATTTTTAGGCTATTTTAAGGCTATTTTTATACCCTATTCAAAAAATTTATGCTCCTCGTTTTTTGCAAAAATCAAGGTGCTCTGCTAGCTTCGAACGAAGTCAGCAGAGCACCTCAGTTTTTTAAAGCTTTTTTCCAAAACCAACGACACCATATTTTTAGGCTATTTTAAGGCTATTTTTATACCGTATTCAAAAAATTTATGCTCCTCGTTTTTTGCAAAAATCAAGGTGCTCTGCTAGCTTCGAACGAAGTCAGCAGAGGACCTCAGTTTTTTAAAGCTTTTTTCCAAAACCAACGACACCATATTTTTAGGCTATTTTTAGGCTCTTTAAACATAAAACTTTTCGAAAAATGTTGCTATTATTAAAAAATACAGGGTACTTTGCTAACTTCGAACGAATCCAGCAGAGCACCTCGGTTTTTTAAAGCTTTTTTCTAAAAACAACTACACCACATTTTTAGGCTATTTTAAGGCTCTTGAAATATTATAAAACTTTACTAAAAAATTGCTATTTTTAAATAATAGAGGGTACTTTGTTGGATTAAAGTCAGCAGAGCACCTCGGTTTATT
Organism: Psylliodes chrysocephalus; assembly: GCA_927349885.1. Classification (NCBI taxonomy): domain Eukaryota; kingdom Metazoa; phylum Arthropoda; class Insecta; order Coleoptera; family Chrysomelidae; genus Psylliodes; species Psylliodes chrysocephalus. The sequence goes on along the minus strand of OV651826.1, from coordinate 8,614,224 downwards.
ATTTTTTTTTTTTTTTTTTCAGAATACTACTTAAGCTACGTTTTTAAGCTATTTTTAGGCTCTTAAAACAACATATAACTTTTCAGAAAAAATGTATTTTTTAAAGAATACAGAGTGCTTTGCTAGCTTCGAACGAATCCAGCAGAGCACCTCGGTTTTTTAAAGCTTTTATCTAAAAACAACTACACCGCATTTTTAGGCTATTTTTAGGCTCTTGAAATATTATAAAATTTACTAAAAAAATTACATTTCTAAATAATACAGGAAGCTTTGTTGGAAAAATATGATTTTGTTCAATCTTTATTTTTGACCAACCTCGTATAAGACTAATAAAATTTGATATCAGATGGTTACTTCTTAGGTTTTGCAATGAGCCTATACTAATCTTAATAAGTATTTAATACAAATTTTCTTTTAATTTGACTTACAAAGTGACATTTTTGTAATCGCAGCGAGTGTCTAAATGATCTATCTACTTTGAGTTACACAAAGTTGAACATTATGTAATTGGTTATGTCATAAATATGTTCATGATTGCGAAAAGAAAATAAATAAAAGAAACCTTTTTTTTAATAATTAATTTTATTTCAAGAGCCTAAAAATAGCCTAAAAATGTGGTGTAGTTGTTTTTTGAAAAAAGCTTTAAAAAACGGAGGTGCTCTGCTGAATTCGTTCGAAGGTAGCAAAGCACCTGTATTTTTTAAAAAATACATTTTTTTTTTGAAAAGTTATATATGGTTTTAGGAGCCCAAAAATAGCTTAAAAACGTAGCATAACTAGTTTTCTGAAAAAAATAATAATAAACCGAGGTGCTCTGCTGACTTTGCTCCTACAAAGCACCCTCTATTATTTAAAAATAGCAATGTTTTAGTAAAGTTTTATAATATTTCAAGAGCCTTAAAATACCCTAAAAATGTGGTGTAGTTGTTTTTAAAAAAAAGCTTTAAAAAACCGAGGTGCTCTGATGGATTCGTTCGAAGCTAGCAAAGCACCCTGTATTTTTTTAAAATAACAATATTTTTCTAGAAGTTTTATAATATTTTAAGAGCCTAAAAATAGCCTAAATATATGGTGTCGTTGGTTTTGGAAAAAAGCTTTAAAAAACTGAGGTCCTCTGCTGACTTCATTCGAAGCTAGCAGAGCACCTTGATTTTTGCAAAAAAACGGAGCATAAAATTTTTGAATACGGTATAAAAATAGCCTTAAAATAGCCTAAAAATATGGTGTCGTTGGTTTTGGAAAAAAGCTTTAAAAAACTGAGGTACTCTGCTGACTTCGTTCGAAGCTAGCAGAGCACCTTGATTTTTGCAAAAAACGAGGAGCATAAAATTTTTGAATAGGGTATAAAAATAGCCTTAAAATAGCCTAAAAATGTGGCATATGTTTCAACTCAAAATTCCCGAGGTGCTTTGCTGCCTTCTTTGGTATATAGTGGATGCGTATTCTGACGAACTGGCGTTCGGACAAAAATGTCCGAATTGTTGTTCAGATCAACAGTGGTTAGTTTGCATGCACATTCTGAAGAACTGATTGTAAGTTTCACCAGTTTCGTGTTTTGTTGCGATATATCCATGAAGAATGACTTGGACGATTACCTATCTGTTTTTAGAAAGCCCTTTAATAAAAATATGACATTTTTAATTAACTAAATTTTATTTCCCATTCAATAATGTACAACAATTCTAATTTATGTAGTATGGAATATATGGATACTTAACGATTTGTATTCATTTCCTGTGCAATCTTTTCCCATTTTTGTCAAGATTGATCTCTATTATGGTAGCTTTCATCTTTTATATTCTATAAACCAATTAATTTTTCTACATCCACATTTGAAATTCACATTTCGCATTTAAATTCGTCCGAAAAAACAAACTAATTTGAAAGATCTCTTATTCTGACGACTTCGTGTGGGTTCTGAAGAACAATTCGTTCGTAATATAACCACAACTGTTTATTGCTGTGTATTTGATTTTTACGGGCATGTTCTGACGAGTTCGTCCGAACGCCAGTTCGTCAGAATACGCATCCACTATAACCATTGCCTAAATCGACTTCTAGTCGTGCTAAAGGTTTTAAAGTTAATGAGGCTTACTAACTGAGGACAGTCAATATTGCAAATTAACAATGTGTTTACAAAAAACTGTATTAGACAGGCCCAAGTATAGGGGGGGGGGATAAAAACGGTATTAGACAGGCCAATTATGGTATTAATACACTGCGACATCTCTGACTGTGACCTAAAAGATCTATTGCGACCCTTCTGTTGCTAAGGAAGCAAAGGAATCTCGATATCTATAACGACCCTTCCAACCCTATATATCTTCTCAAGAAAATGTAGGATTTGGAGTGGCTCCAAGCTGGAAAAAGAAGAGAAACTATAAATCCGTCCTGTGTTAGTGTGAAAGCATGGCTGAATTGTTTCTAATATTAGGTAAAAAAGCCAGAAGCATATAAATTTGGGAGCCACTGTCAAAGCTACTAAGTTAGGTAACAAACTCTAAATAACGAAGTTCCACAAATAGAATGAAAAGATCGCGGTGGACAAGGACATTCATTAAGTTCGCGCAATAATTAATATGGTGAGAAAAATTGAAATTGTCCAATAAAACGTTTGGAAGTAAAAGACTATAACATACTTACATTATATATCTATTGCTTCCGTTTGATAATATAAATAGATTAAATATAAAGAAAAGGTTTTTCTAAAGTAAGACAAATTAGCATAACCAAATTAATGTAAAGTTAAGCAGACCTAAATATAATACTTTTATATAAAAAAAAACTGACTGAATTGTAGTTTTTAATGACCTCTCGATTATATTGATAATTCTAGTTTGTTTATTATTCAAGCATGCTTAGGAGAATTAAAAAAATCATGTTACAGTAAAACCATTATTTCTAATTTTTCCAATAAATCAATTTTAATAATTAAAAAATTAATTTTATGTATTTGCGCATTTATTGCTCGCTCTAGAAATTTTATGTACCCATTGTTTTCGGGATAGACGTGATTTGGCAAATCGATGGAAAAAATATACTGACGTTCAAAGGATTTTGTTGGCATCTAGAAAATAAAAAATAGTAACTCGTGCCGAATTTTTAAAGCAATAAATGTGTCAGATCACAATTGAAAAAATTTTTCATGCTAGAGAAATGTGAATTTTATTTGAATTTGTATCAAATAATCTATAATATTTCTTACCATGAAACTATAGTTTATTGGTGCTAGTTACGTCTACGTTAACGTTAACGTACTGAAAACACTTCAACATGTCACACAGGTTTACCTCCCTTATCGGTACAAGCAGGATTTCGTTCTAAAGTTGTTGAAGGTATGAAAACATTTATAAATATATACAAACGTATTCGATGTCGTAATGGGAATGTAGCTCAATATAAATAATGAATGTCTCATGTCATAATTACATGAAAATGAGAATGTAACTAATAAATATCCGTTGTCATGATTGTACTATAATTCACGAAGTTGAGGATATACGCATATACTAACATGATGAAATTAATATAACAATCAGATGATAGTGCGACGTCATAAACGGATATAGGTGTATAGCTTCTAACTCATAAATATCCAATGTCATAACTGGTATATGTTCGAACTCATAGTCAAATCTGTATACATAAATAAACTGATTCACAATCAGCCTGACGTCATAGTCAGGAATAAGTTCATGGCTCATAACTCATAAATAATATCCAATGTCATAATTGGTATATTGTTCGAACTCATAGTAGAATGTGTAAACATAAATAAACTGATTCAGAATCAGCCTGACGTTACAGTCAGGAATAAGTCCATGGCTCATAACTCATAAATAATAACCAATGTCATAATTGGTATATTGTTCGAACTCATAGTCGAATGTATATACATAAATAAACTGTCAGGAAGTCCATCGCCCATAACCGTCGTAATCAAATATATTTCCATGTGTCGTTATTGTCATTAAAGATTTTATAGAGATTTGGGTTCTAATTGTAACGAAGGATACTAAAATAAGAAAGGCCAACTAAAAAAAGTACCTGATATTTATGGACGAAGCCGCACTTCGGGGTATTTACGACTACGGTGAGGCTGTATTATGTCACTTGACGCTAGTGAATTCTTATCACTGTCTTAGTTTGTGATAATTCCTATAAATTTCTGTTGTCACTTTCACTCTCATTATTCACATAGAAATAGTATATTGTTTATCTCACAACTTAACTTTCGAGTTGTTTCTGTATTTGTCTGATGGGAGAGGGAGGGTTGCTCCCTCCACAGTACTTACACCTCATAAGGCCCGTTGTGCATCCTCCAGAGGCATATAGAACCTACCTCTCAACTTGTCGAAACCTGCTAGTTTCCGCTGAGAGGTGTCTAGAGCCAGTCATCTTCCCAGCTCATCAAAGTCCTGCAGGGTATAAATTCGTTAAAAACCTGCTGGTTGACGCTGAGGGGTGTCTACAGAGAGCCATTTTCACAGCTTTTCAAAGTCCTGCAGGTAATTAACTCATTAAAAACCTGCTGGTTGTCACTAGAGGGTGTCTAGGGATAGCCAGCCTCTCAAGTCAAAGACCTGCAGATTAATAACGTCGCCGAGATGAGTCTCTAAATACCCCATTTTTTGGGAAGAAGCCATTTGGTGGGCTTCCACCTCCTCGATGGCAAATTTCCGGGTGAAGTCATTCTATCCGCCCGCTCCACAGGGCAATTCGATCGCACACTAAACGAATGATCTAATTATGCTTATGATGAACGAACACTGGAGACCGGGTCGAGGAGAGATGTTTTAATTTTTAGATTAGATATCTGTGCGTGCGGCACCCTCTACGAGAGACTACACGAAGAATATTTATGAGACGAGGCCGAAATATAATAGGTATAATAGATAACTAAGCTTCGTATTTGTAATCTTTAACTACGTTTTCGAGATATTTGAGCTGGATGTTGTGTAGTGTCTATACAGCAGACATTCAAAATCTAACAAAACTAGAAGTAAGTGCATTTATTAAAATCGAAAATAGATAAATATATATTATACAGATTTACAGATAGTCCATGTAATCAGGATCTCGAGACATAAAACCAAACATGCGAAAACAACTGGCTTCAAATTGATCAAAATAGAGTAGATGGAGACAGATTTAGGTGAGGTTTGTGTCCATCAGTTGACGCAAAGAGGTAGATAATGATAGCGATGATGATTAATGATGATAATTATTAATTAGATTCTATTTTAGATGGAAAACTAGCAATTGCAAGTCATGTAATTAAAAAGAAGTAAATAATGGATATTTATTTCTTTCAAGCTTTAAACTTTAGCATCAATAATAACAGCAAAACTCCATTTTTCGATAAGATTGATTAAAAATAGGTAGGTTCAAAACAAAAACATGTTTTCATAAACACTGTATCTCACTTGCGAATCGATAATTACCCGGCTTTTATAGCCAACCTATATTTTACCGACCATAACACGATCGATATGTTGGAAAATATAATTGGACAATAAAATGTCATTTAGAATTATCAATGTAAAATTGATTAACGAATTATAAGTGCTTCGATACATATAGCCCTGGAGGTAACGACACAAACGTGTCAGTCATTTTATCACACTTTAATAATTATTTTTTAGTCCTGACAATGAAATGGCCATTCTAGCTACGATGCCGAGAAAATTCTAACGTCCCGACGCCGAGAATTTCGTAATGTAAACATTAAACCTTATGAAAAATGGATTTCTGTCAATTTGCTTGACTTTTTCATCGTACGAACCATTTTCGACCAGTCCAGTTCTGCTTTAATCCCTTACGTCTTTCTCTGCGTTATTTGGGCCTTTTACGGCCTCTATTTTTCCGTTAACCAAGAATAATTGATGAAGTGAGTAAACCTCCAAAACCCCCCTTGTAAGAAGACTACGGTTAGTCAGCGTCAATCGTCGTGAACCATTGACTTCTAAAATTTGGTGGATACACCGATCTGGAATATTCTAGAATTTATCTAGCAAGTTCTGTTGAATTCGCGAATAATTGGAAAAACTCTACGTTTGTGGCTGTATAGTCATTTTCAAGCCTGTAAATTACAAAAGTTTGTTTTAAAATACAAAGTTGTTAAAATTATATGTTTACTTATCTATATTATTAAAATGAGAACAATTCATTGGAAAAACCTCAAAGCGGAAAAAAATAATTAAAAATTAAACATTGTGGTTGTGGCAGTTTCAGGATTAGAAAATGTATACTCAACTTTTACAATGATTGTGGTATATAATTCGGATTTAATTTGCCTCATATTTTTAATTTCTTACTGGCTTCATTGATAAACTAAACTAAAATACATTGCATTCGACTGATTGATGTTAAATATTTTAATGAATATGCAAGTGACTTGACTGGTTATAAACTGTGGCAGCAGAGATGATAGAAAATCGTCTCGTGCTTTGTATAGTTAAATCAGAGATCTAGTGACTATCATAAAACAGCAGGTAATTTACTTATCAGCAGGCGGCCGTCTCTACACAGAGACGTACCTACTCTAGCCATTAAGTTTTGTTTTATAGGTCAATAATTGGGGTAAAATAAATATTAAGAAAAATCGCTATAATTCAGAATTGTTTATTTAATTATACAGTGTGTACAAAAAGTAGTGCAAAAATCAATATGAAAAAGTACGAAAAAGTAGGTAGGTAATAAAAGTACTAAAAAATAACAAATAAAGTATTTAAAAGTACAAAATGTAGGTTGAATATATAAAATGTAATTATTAAAAAGTATAACGTGGTAAAATGGTAAAAGTAAAAATCGGTATGACAAAGTACGAAAAAGTAGGTAGGTAATAGAAGTACTAAAAAGTAGAAAATAAAGTATTTAAAAGTACAGAATGTAGGTTGAACATATAAAATATAATTATTAAAAAGTATAAACTGGTAACTTGGTAAAAATAAAAATCAGTAAGACAAAGTACGAACAAGTAGCGAGGTCATAGTGTTTGTTTCTACCCTTACATTGTGGAATCTATTCATAATAAATAAAATATTAAAAAATTAAATGTAAAAATTCCACTAGTGTCAATCCTGACAATAGAGTTTTATGCTTATGAAACAATTGTCGATTTTGAATTACTCAGATAAGAATTTTTAATAATATAGTGGAATTTTTACATTTCATTTTCTAATATTTTATTTATTTAAACAAATTTAAAAAAAAATACTCACGAAGTTCAGTTTCACTTTCACTATCGTCATCCAAATTAATAATGAACCTTTCTCTTGGTATCTTTTCTATATCAATATGTCTTTTCCAACTTTTTTATATGGGAAACACACTTGGTCCAGCTGCTATCAGGAATTTTTGCAGCTGTTTGAATAAGAGCTACCACAGTCAAACTTAAGGTTGGAGAAGTATTATTTGTTCAAACTGCTGACTTAATCTGACGCCATATATGTTCAATTGGGTTAAACATACAGTGTTAAAGAGGAAGTCTGAGCACAGTATGTCCCAAGCTCTCAGCTAATGTGTCACAAAAATATTTCTTTTATATTGAATAGCTTTTTAAAACTTCCAATAACTGCTTTTTTGTGTACTTTTCCTCAAAGTACAAATCATTGTTTACCATGTAATCTTGTATGATGGCTCTTATGTCGTTTGAACAAGGTGCCTTATCTAGTCTTCGACTGTGACGATAACACTATTGGGTAGAATATTTGGCAAAAGTTTAGTTCAGAACCAATCTTCAGTAGTGTCGTCATGGTAATCGACTAAAAAGTCCTTAATATTTTTTGTCGATAACGACAACGTATTAGGTATAAAAAACCATTATTGGTTCGTGCGTGTATTATAGTAATACGTTTGCCTTTATTATGTGGCGCATTAGTCTGGCACAAGTTAGATGAGTCTGCCCAACTTTTGTTTGGAATATCGTGTATATCGAACCGAGTTTCATCCAAATACACAACTGTTCTGCCAGCTTCTCTAAAATCATTTATCGCTAATAAATATTGAAATCTCCATTGCTTAAGGCGCACAGATTCCATTATGACTTTTTTGCTGTTATTAAATTTGTTAAATTTAAACTCGTTTCTTAAAAAAGACTTCCTTAAAGTCTCTTTGCTATACTGGATGCCAGTTTCGTCCTTTTCAAGTCGTTTAATCAATATATGTACTGTAGGCACAATTTGCTCTCTATGCAAGTCGAATTAGGTCTACATCACAGCCATCTAGTTTCTTTGAAGTACCAGTCTTTTCTTTTCCTTCTTTTTAAAATAGGGTTACTTACTATTTTAAATACTGTAGAATACAGCGTTTTCGTTAAAGAGACAGTTTCTCGCACTGCTTGAGTCTTGGTCATTCCACATTCGATAAGGGAGGTATAAACACTTAATTTTTTTTTCCCCATCAACTAGTAAAACTTGTCGATTAGTGGTATTATCACCACCAGTTGAAGTACTGGCTGCAGGTTCAACCCATGGACGGAACATTTTTCACTATATAAAATTTTTAAGACACAACGAAATAAACGCAACTGACACAACGGAATATTCGTTAATGACTGAATTTAGTTTAATTACTATCCTCCTTTCGTTTCTAAAAACGGTAATTGGTCAGTTCTCAAAACAGTTACATACTATTATTTATTTAACTTTCTCTAATCTGTCTGGAATTATAGGACTGGATATCTTAAATAATAATATTCTTGTCTTCAAAGTCTGGTAATTTATTTGTAACTCTATCCCATTATCGCTAATCTCCTTAATAGACGTTTAGTACAGAAAGTCAGGTGGTCAGGCAAGTAAATTTTATTTATAAGTACTCTAAATTCTAGGAAATTTTTTATTATAAAAATAGTTTTACATTCAAAACTATTAACAATTGAAATAGAGAGTCTTCAATTATAATATTATTAAAAAAAACATATTCTTTACTATTTCATGAGAATATATATTTTAATCCGGACCTGGGGATCTTTTAACCAACAGACAATTTTATCGCTTATCTACAAATCGAACAATAGTGATAATGAGGGTCGTCGGCTAATATGATTTATGAGAGTCAGTAGATCTCTGGTTTTACTTTACTTCCCTTTTTTTGCTATTCCAGGAGCAATAACAAAATTTCTACAATCAGCCCATTTACATGTACACAATTTATCAACTAAAAGGAGAACACAAGAGTTTCTGCGAAATATAATATGGAAACAACGCTACAAGGAAAACTGCTTATGCATGAATTCATTTAGAGGGAATTATAGGAATAATTAAATCAAAATGTATTATTTTTAAAGAACCTATACCAACTAGTATGTTAATTATAATACGAGTATAACTGTGGTACCTATGACAACTTTTCGTCTAATACATAACACCCAAATACTAGACTGTTTTTTTATCGTTCAATGATCTTGCTGAAGGTTACCTTTTATTTCAAATGAAAGTTTTAAATAGGAATCAACTAAATATTTATATCGGTATCGTATTCCTCTTTTAGTAGAAAAGTCAATGTTTAAAATGAACTTTATAGAAAATAACGGTATACCGTGACCAATAAGCAATTAAATATCACGTGACTGAATATATATTACAGGCGATTTAAAAATTTATAGATTTTATTGCCTCGGTAATGATATCGTTAAGAGTACCTAGTTCAAATACAGGTCTCCTACTTGTTATTGATCGTTTTTGGTATAATTCTAGAATAATTTTAATCTTGTATTGAGATGTTCTCTGACGCCTGTAAGATTAAGCGAACTAACCAATTAGAATGTATGTAATATGGGTGATAAAAAATCTTTCCTAAAGACATTTTCAGCTATATCGTGAGTTGAAGTGTGACACTTTTAATGTTCTAGCAAACTATTACTAAATAAAGGTGAACATTTTGTCTGTGAAAATAAGGCATGTTAGGCTACAATTAAATTGGATGCGTACTATCTGACGACTATCGAGTCGGACGTACTCCGTGTACGTTGGTTGTACAAAAGTTTACAGAATACTTTAAACTTATCCCACTAAACATGAAACATTACCAGTCTTTTTTGTAACGTTTCTCATAGAAACTTTTCTTGATATATTTTTAAAACGGTAATAAAATATCCCATAGATGTTTAAATTTTAACATCATATTGGTATATCATATTAACTAACTATTGGTCACTACGGTGGTCAAAAAGGCAAGGTCTTGTAATTTTTGCCGCCCTCATACTTATGCCTTTTCAACTATGAGGCTGCACGTCGACCAGTTTGGAGTGGGAGCAACCATCACCGGTCTTCGGACTATTAACTACTAATTGGTACAAAACATAACCCTCGCACACCTTCACAAATAATTTTTGGTATTTTATAAGAAATTATTTTTTAATTCTATTGAGTAGGAGAGATAGGGTATATACTGGAATGCGGTTTAGATTCGTGGCGTACGTGATATTTATCACGTTTGTAGAAAATATACTTAGTTTGTACTGTATTAGAGCGATATGACATTGTTATTCGTAGAATAGGATGGAAGATATGCATTATTGAATGCGTGGGTTTAAAACAGATGGTTTAGGAAATTCTATGTAAAAATTTAAGAACTTATAAAATTTAAACATAATTCTTTCGTCAATAAGTGATGAAACTGAGAAATGAACAAGGAGCATTATCGGGCAATTTCAAGCGTGGCTTAAACTATAAAGAAGGTTTGAGTAAATCAATCGAGTGCATAATGACAAGCGTGTTCCTTAGCTACCGTAAAGCGGTGGTGCAATGAATTTTAACGTGGTCGACTTTCCTCAAATGAGCTCCTAAGCCAAAAATTACAGTTACAGAAAAAATATTAATTTAATTCGGAACATGATTAAGGACCGGCACATTACTGTCAGAAACAGAAAGCAATTAATACTATTTTACACAAACATTTGAAAGTCCGGTTTACTAACTTTAGCTTAAAAAGAAGACCGTGTGAGATGGTACAGATCTATACTAAATCACTTTGAGCGTGGATCGTCTAATTTGGTGTGTACAACATCATCACAGATGATGAAACATGAGCATGCTGCTTTGATCTCGAAAAAAGCAACGATCGTCAGTTGTCTTTGAGAATAAATCGGCTCCAATAAAAGTTGCCGAAACAAAAAGATGGTCATCTCTCTTTTTTGGAATTATTGGGCATGTTTGGTGTGGTATACTACGTTTTGTTTGTCCAATGTTCTGCAAAAGGTTCGCGTCCAAGTGGAAGGATCATCTTGCATCAAGATAACGTTCGGGTTTACACTGCTGCTCGAACATATAAGTATATGAATGCCCAAGGTATAGAAAAAATGGGCCATTCGCAGTGGTTATCCCGGCAATGACATTCGCTACATCGAACGAGTTCGTGCGGTATGTACCGGTTACTTTTATCATCCTCCTTTGCAGACTTTAAAGCTTTTTGCCGTATAATTTTTGTCTGTGGTCCTATGCCACACCGGTGCTCCATACAGGAGGATCGAGACCAAATGGCTCAGTATTTTTCTTTTTGCATGAGATGGTCCTTCTATAGTTGACATTATTCTCGCCAAGGCTGCGTATAATTTTTCTGCCTTCTCCATTGTTTTCTTAATATAATAAACTTACTATCAACCTATATCAGTTATAAAAAACTAAAAAAAAAATAATTTGAAAAAGCATTAAAGAAAATTAGTTAAATTTGTTTATCACATTCTTTTAAAAAATCGGTTTGGTTTTATTAAAAGCTCGAGCACTGAAGATGTCATATTGAGCCTGCTGGAATTCGTGATTGGAGCTTTAGACAGTTCAACAAAATGTCTTGCAATTTTTCTAGACTCAACCAAGCCTTAGATACTGTTAAATACTATAACAGTATTCGAGGAATAGTATTAGACTTCTTCAAATATTATCTATCAAACAAAAAATAGGGTACTTATTAAGCTCCGAATCATTGGTTACAATAGGTGTACCCCAGGAGACGGTATTAAGTACAGTTTTATTTCTAATATATGTAAATATTGTTTTAAACATAAAATACTTCAAAGGACAATTCCGTGGTTTCGGGGAATAATAATAAGTCTTTTTTGGATCAAAACGAGTTAAATATTTCTTATACAACTTTATGAATAAAAATTTAGTAAAGTATATCAAAAGTTGAACCTAGCACAATAATTTGAAATCTATATGAATTAATGCCTATTTAAAATCAGCACTTTAACTTCAATCAATTCTCCTCAAAAGTAACAAATTTGGACTTATCCCCTTATTTCCCGAAACCTATTGAATTAGTTTGCTATTTTGACGATACAGAACTTATCTTTACCGGGAAATCCTAGAATGAAGTCCAATCTACTACAGAAATATGTTCAAAACATAAAAATTTAGTTAAATCACAATTTACTCAGTTTATATGTAGAAAAAACAAAATATATAACTTTTCTCTTATAGTATTAAATCATAAACTTACATGTGATGAAATTAAACTGTTTGATAAATCGGTAACTCAAAGAAGTTTTTTATACTATGGCACAAATCCTTTTAACTTACTTCCTATATGAATAAAACAAATTTCCAAACTAGTTAAATTTAAAACTAAAGTTAGATAGCAAATTCTAATAAATCATGATATTTTCAAAATCTTTTAACATTATGTTTTCTAAATAAATAAACAATTTATTTATAACATAATTAGTACTCCGAGCTTCCTAGTTTTGCTCCTTTCTGCCTTTCAAAATAAAAAAATCTATATTATTAAGTATATTAGTTTTATGTGTTGTTTACATTGTATATCTTTTTTATATGGTCACTTTCGAGGAGGACTACGACAAAACAGATACTAGTGTCTAGTTCGCCAAAGTTATTTCTCCTCCGAAGAAGCTATCTATTTTGATTTTAATTATAATATAATTTCACTGTATATAAACTGGGGTGTTAAGAATAAATTTGAATTTGAATAAGGTAGTCTTTTACAATATTGTTATAAATATTGAGAAACTTGTATATAAACACGAGTTTAAAATTTTCTATAAAGTGACTTTCTTCAAATATGTACTGCACCTTCGTATTTTTGATTCGAATAAAATCCTACCTACTAAATATTTCAAATAGGCGCTTTGAATAATATTTATAGTTATTATTTGATTCAACAGATTCTGATTACCTATAATATATTTCAGTTTTAATTTCACAAAAGAGTTAAAATTTCTGTGGTGAATTTAATTCCGACTGTAATTTCGGAAGAAAATAACGCTAAGAAATATACATTGAGCAATATATTTGATCTTCTTTTTTCAATTAGTGCCAGACTCTCGACGGACGGTAAGTAGCAATCCGTTTTGGCAGCCGCAAGATATTAAATCATCACTCTGACAAGAACGATGTTTATTCAGTTTCCAGGTTTTTAGAGAGACGCTACTGCTGCTACTGGGCGAAAAATACCAGGTCCTTGCTTATTTACGTATATATAGCCTATTCTATTCAGGGCCACGTTCTATTTCCAGCCGCTTCACCTCACTGTCTAGCGTAACTTAACCATCCCGATTCTGACTTGAAATTTCATTGAATTCAAGCCATTATTACAGTCTAATAATTGAAAATGTATTTTCGTATATTAATTATTATTAATTATACCCTTTTGGCTCAAAGGTTTATAATTCCAGATGATAATTTATATAACTATTAAAAGATAAATTATTGAACCAGACTAGCAAAAAAGTGTTGGTTATTATAATTTACTTTATAATAAAGTATGTTTAATCGGTTGAGATCCGAAAAACTGAATTGCAATTTTGGAAATATGAAAATGAATAATCCCCAATTCCCCCTACGAAATTATGAAAAATCCACCCCCATATCCTCAAAGTAAAAACAAACCAAAAAAAAATTGAAAACTGAGAATTAAAGAAAGAAAAAAGTGTGCATCATACCATCTTAGAAATTTGTTAACACGCTTTTATTAGCTTCATCTGTATGTATGTAACTCTCCTTTGGACTAAAAGCAAGTGGCTTATTACTGTCATTACCTCAAGTTCGTTCGTTGGCCGAGCGGTCTAAGGCGCGGGTCTTCGATTGCCAGACTCACCAATCGTGGGTTTTAATCCCGTCCATGGCTGAAAAAAAAATAATTGTTTTTTTTTCAGCAATTTTTTTTTAATAATTAATCGAACTAAAAAGTGAAAAATAAATATAGTTTAAAAAAACTAAAAGACACGCTTTTAGAGCATATCAAACTAAAAAGTTAAAAATAATTTTTCAAATAAGCTTAAAACAATAATAAATGGAAAATACTAGTATTATTGTGAAAAAAGCATATTTTTCGTACATCGAGCGCGACGCTTTTTTCACAATAATACTAGTATTTTTCATTTATTATTGTTTTAAGCTTATTTGAAAAATTATTTTTAATTTTTTAGTTTAATATGTTTTAAAAGCGTGTTTTTTAGTTTTTTAAACTATATTTATTCTAGTAGAATTAGATTGTCGTCCTTCTACATGATGTCACAAGAGTGGCTTTAAGACGAATTAAGAGAGCTGTTATTAGAAATTGTGTAAGCCGACGAGACTCGGAATCTGCGAAGTTAGGATGTCGAAATCATGTGTCTCGATATCTCAACTGGTAAAAACACGGACGACTACCCTCCGAAGGCTCCAGGTTCGATCCCTCATTTTTTCTTTCTTTAATTCTCAGCCTATTCCATTTTTTTTTTTGGTTTGTTTTGACTTTGAGGAAATGGGGGTGTATTTTTCATAATTTCGTAGAGAAATTGGGGATTATTCATTTTCATGTTTCCAAAATTGTAAGAAATGAATTTAAGGTACATTTAGTGCATTTGAACAGAAAATTGGAGAAATGAAATATAATATGTAATATATAAAAGGTATGTACAAAATAAACCTATTTAACTAAAGTTATAAAGTTTTATAAATTAAATAAAAATCTGATGTGTCCAACACATGACTTTACTATCTAGTTATTATAGGCTTTTTCTGGTTATTTTGTACAACCTATTGCAGCACCGCTATAAATGTTTAGAGGATAAACTGAATATATACATTTTCCACATACATCTACCTCGAAACATTTTTCTATAGATATTCATTGAAAACGAAAATACTGAAAAATTTAAATTTAGCACTTTTCCTCCAATTTTTGCATTACGGTCCATTTTAGAAAAATCATGTATAAACAAAAATTATAGAGATCGATATCGCAAACAACTTTTAGTTCAACAATTTTCATAAAAATCAGAATTTTGCATATTTTGTCAAATTTCTCGAATACGGACCATTTCAGAAAATTTTGACGTAGAACAAAAATTATAGATAATAATATTAGAAGTAACTTTTATTTGAATAATTTTCTTCTCCAAACATAAATAACAGATATATTCCATAAAATTTAAAAACGGCCTCCCATAAAGTACCCCCCCAGATGTTCCGACTTTGTCCAAAATCTAATCATTTCACGTCAGGCCGAAATAAACCTTAAGTTTAAAATTTTATGTTTTTTCGAAATCAAACGAAATAATCAACGAATTAACGAAATATTGAATATATTTTTTTTAATTTGTATTATACCGTATAAAAGTCAACAACTATTTCACGAACAAACACATAGGACTAATTATGTAATGTATATCTAACAGGGCTCAACCGGTCAGTAACAATATTATACATCAAAGGTTACATAATTTTTGTAAATAACGTATGTAAGTTATTTGGAATTAATTAGAGCTTTAATTCACCCTGGAACACCTTTTTTTTCTGATTAATCCCTTAACACCAAAACATGAGATATTCAATTTTTCATCAGAACAACATCATGCTACTTTTACAGCTTCCAAATACATAATCATCACATAAAATCAAAAACAACTGTAAGAACAGAATTATGACGAATGCGAATGAAGAAAAATAAATCGCTAGGGAAACTTCTACAAATATTTTTTTCATATTTTTTGTAGGATGCTATTTACTACTATTCTTATTTTCCCCAAACCACCAACATATAGTTAACGTCGATTTAGACAGAGAAACATTTGTGAAATAGTAGTTTGTGCAATAAGAGTGGATATGATGGCCATATCGCACGAGGACGAAGTTTGAACCGAGTACTCAATCGTCTGAGTGCGATATGGAAAATCCACTCTATGTTTTCTACGACCCACTAACGAAAATATACAAATTTTAAAAAGTATATAAGGTTATTCAGATAAAAAAATTAATTTTAAAATAATTTTATGAATTTATAAAATAAGATAAACATGAAAAAAAGATTAGTTTAATAAGTCCCCAGCCCAGATTCTATCCCGGGTATTTGACGTCTTCAGCTCCACCGCCGCTTTTACGATTTAAGTTTTAATAATCGTGATTAAATTAGTTTCATATAGTTTGATTAAAATTTAATTTTTTTTTTCAAAATGTGGACCAAATAAAAATAAAAATGCCATTATTTATCCATTCTACACAAAAATAACTCATTTTAATGTGTATTTAATCTTAATAACTAAAAAATATATTGACAATTAGTTTGACAGAATTGTTACTCATTTAAAATTTGAAAAATAATAGTAGTTGAGTGTCCAAAATATGAACTGTGATTGGTGGATTTCATTTTTTTGGAGTGTTCTCACTACCTAGAATGGATACGAAATATATTCGTTCAGTTAAACGCAATGGCATACTTTTTCGTTTTGAAGTCTGTACGTAGAATAGCTAATATCCATGTAGGTGTAGAAAAATAGATTTCCACATTGTTTATATGTTGTCCAGAAGCGACCAAGGGTGTTGACTTCTTAAGTCGTGTTGTTACTATGCAATGAAACTTAGGTACACCGATGGAATAAAGTCGTTCAAGTTATCCGAAGTCCCTTAAAGGTTCCGTGCTAAAAATCAGTTCGAAAAGTTTTTTGAATTGCCATGGAGCATAATTAATTATATGGGTAAAGGTAATATAGACATGGTACTTTTCACAAACAAAAGGATGAAAATGAAATTAAACCCTCTAGAGCTCCTAAACACAAAACTAAACTTTGCAACAAAGGTGAAGTATCTAGGTCTCACCTTTGACAGCAAGTTAACATGAAACTCACACTTAATCAAAAGAGCATGCTTTGCCTATGAACAATACTGCCAAACTGTAGGGCGCACCTGGAAGTTCTCCCGAAAATAATCACCTGGACATACACGACCATCATAAGACATATTCAAGTGCAGTTGTGTGGGTACCAAAAACCCAGAAATTGACAGCTATCCGTAAACTAGAACAAATTCAAAGAACAGCATGTCTCAACATAACAGGAACCATGAAAACCAAACCAACCAGAGCCATGGAAGTCAGTCTTAGTCTCACTCCCCTTGATATTTACATCAAGGGGGTTGCTCTGATGACAATGACACGTCTCCTCACGACTGGAATAGAACCTTATGTAGGATCTGGTGAGGCGAGACGTCGCTTTTGGCAGAAGGCGCTCGATACGCTCCCTCTGCTTCAAGCAAACATGAATTCCATCTCACCGAGATATATCTTCCATAAGCCATATGAAGTTATAACAGAATAAATAGAAGAACCGTAAGTGTCAGGTACGATTCATATCTACACCGACGACTCTAAAACAAAAGAAGGCTCAAGATTTGGAATATACTGCAGATCCTTAAACCTAAGCATAAAATGGGCTGTGACCAATAGCACCAGTGTAGTTCAAACCGAGCTCACGGGATTATGATACCAGTAAAGGAAATCACCAGAAACAGGAAGAAACTTGCTCATCTATACAGATAGCAGACAGGCACTACTCACCCTGAACAGACCACGAGTATACTCAGATTTAGTACTAGAATGTCACGAACCTTTGACTAAAGCATCCACCAACACTGTGGTCACCTTAAGATGGATCAAAAGTCACGCCACATCGAAAGGTAGCCGTCCTGCTGATTCACTAGCCAAGAAGGCGGCCAACCAAATACTTTTTGGACCTGATTAGTATATTAGACTAACAACATTGGTAGTGACAAACCTAATTAAAGAACATTTCCTTCTGAAATGCAAGGAAAGATGGGATGAAACAAGAAACTGCAGAGTTGCCAGGGAACTTTTAAGTTATCCTGACAATACTACAGAAAACAACTTGATTATGTCTAGAAAAAATCTGCGCCTGATCACAGGCATTCTGACTGACTATTGCCAAGTACCGAAATATCTCAATATCATGGGGGTGGCACAATCCGCACTCTGCAGGGGGTGCGAACAAGAACATGAGACCATAGAGCATATTCTCTACGATTGTCTGACGCTCTCATTTATTGGAAGATTTATGTTCGGCGAGTATCGGCTAACACCGCCCGATGTAAGAGAAGCACTCCTTGGCGACATTGTCAACTACATTAAATTTGTAGGCTGGTTTACGAGCTAGGAGGTTCCTGTCTACTTAGGAGGATGTATAATGGGCTTAGTGACGCCCAGGTGCCGTGGGGTAACCCACCCTCCACAAGTTACAGATACAGAGATGGGTAAGGGTACAACTAGCAAAAATTATTCGATGTTACTGACCAATCTCCAATAAAAATTAAAGAAAATAAAAATCGTGATTTAGGTTCCATAATACACAGCTCCATTCACCTGGTATGGTTGCTATTGAATATCTTCTTTTTCCTCAACTGAAAAAAATGTATATGGCGTATTAATAAGTAATGTTAGATTAAAAAAGTGCCGTCTGTTATTCAGTGTTATTGCTATTGTCAGTTACTTTCCAAACTTTTTCATGCCATTTATCTTGTTTACTATGGCTTCATGTATATTACTTTTATACTATTGATTTTCTAATTTAATTACTCCACAGTTCAATATTCTTCAAGAATCGTATATATTTTATATATTCGATAAGAATTATTACAAACTGAGTCTCCTCTTTCTTTTGACAAATATTTTTCTTTTGTATACAGCCCAGCCCCATTCCTAATAAAGCAGTAATTTTGTGCCAAAATCTGCTAAATTGAAAATAAATCATACATGCAAGGAACATTGCACAGTTATATTAGAATAAATACATCTCAATATCTCAATATTTAGATTTGATTATGAATTATGAATATGAGCCATGACGCCTTCACTCCCACCTCGAACTTTTTAGATCAATTCTCGACAGTGGCGTAGATAGGGAGGATATCATCAGTATCAATCTCCCAAAAAATATTTAGAGTAATTTAAAAAAAATTAATTTAAATATAAATCAAAAGACTCACCATTTGAAACCGCTCATTCCTCCTAAAACAACATATAAGAAATTTTAATAAATATTAAAATTAATCATAAATTTGGAAGAAAAAGATCAAGGGTTAAGTGAAAAAATATATTTGATTGCGTCCAGAACAAAATTAAAAATAAACGTCGCCGTTTATTTTCAACAATTTTATATTTTGTTTTAATTATATTTGTTCTATATCTAATTGGAAAACACTCACCATTTGAAGCTTTTCATTCCACCTTCAGTCTCTATCCCATTTGACATTCCAAGTATTTCTTTCCACTTCTTCATAATATCCATTATTTCTAGTAGATTTTCCAATTAAAACGCGTCCGGAAAAATCTTCTACTCCCGACGACATTAATGACCATCGTATCATGTTCAATTCTATATCAACCCTTTGATACGTAGATATATCTTTGGGCAGTATATCTGCAGCCTTGTCCATTTGATCCTGGAAGGTATATCCCAAGACAGTACAATGTAAATCAAAGTTCTACTTTGACATCGCAGAGGACATACATTTTAAGATCAAACGTCTTTATTGTTAGAGGTGAAATGAACATAAACTCAGACCACTGATATCGTGTTACCGATTAACTTGAAAAAATTGCGACGATTTAAATATTTTTTTACGGAAATTTGCTGAAAAGAAAAAAAAAACAATTAGATAATAGGACATTTTTAAAATGTCAAAAGGACAGAATATTTCTTACAGGTAAAGAATCTTGTCTTTAATTTTATAGATTTCGAGAAAATAAAGCACAAAATTGAAAATACGACTTTCTACTTCTTTGAAAAATAAAAATAAAATTTTTTCTAAACGTACTATAGCAAAAACTAGTTAGTACTTTTACAATTTTCTACCAATAAAAAATATAAGCTTTAGGTATTTTAGTGAATGCAAAACTGGAGATACCCCCCAAGGTACAGATTTATTGAAAAAATCTTGAAAGACTTTTTATGAATTTATACAAAACATATTCTTGTAGTCCTGTCTAGTCTATACATTAGAAAATATGAGCCCATTTTAAACGCGTGTATCTCAAAAAAGTATTTGTGGTATCAATGTCCGACTTTCACGCGACGGCTTCAAACATATTTAAGTTTTTTTCAATTATACAGAGTATAATACATATCAAAGTTATGTTTTTTAATGGGACACTCTGTATATTATTGCATTTTTGAAATGTGTAAAAAAAGTGTAATTTGTTATACTTAGAGTCTACAATTTACGTGTTAAAATGTTTTCAAAAATATAGGACGTGTAAAAAATATGCAAATATGTGTCCCTTTAATGAATTATTTTCATAAATTATAAGAACCAAGTTAATATCTCTAAAAAACTATTACAGATAGGTATAGGGAATATACAACTTCTTTGAAATGGTTATGAAAGATATTTCAAATAATTTTAAAATATACTGGGTGTTCTATTTAAAATAACGGAGTTTAAAGCTACGTTTAAAAAATATTTATTTCATAAACACCCTTAATAAATATTTGAATTTACAGCCCAGAAAACTCTAAATTTATCTAAAAAACCAATTTAAAATATTAAGAAATTTAGGTCATATTAAACGCCCCATATTTTTGAAAACACTTGAATATATCAAAAATGATAAGCTTCGTTTTACAAATCCTTAAGAAAGTTACACTTTTTTTTGTAGATTTCAAAATGCCGTAAAATACAGGGCGTGTCCTATTTAAAGAACCAGCTTTGATTATATTACTTTCCTGGAAAAACCTGTATATATTTTTTTAAATTGTTGCTTTTTCTAATATACATAGTTTTAGCTCTACAAACCGAGGTGTTAGTTACTCAGAAGATATGGGATTTTTTTTAATAATAAGATTTGAAAAAACTTCATAGGGCAATCGCCTCTGCTTCTATAAAAACTTAAAATAGCTCATATCAAAGTTGTCTACTGGGAGTAGATTTCTGTCAAATTGACATTTAAAAAAAAATTATTTTTAAAAAATATACTGAATTTGACCAGTAAGTAATGTAGTACAAATGGACCATTTTAAACTTTTAAAAAGCAGAATTGAATATCCTACGACGTTTTTTCCAATGATAATGTTAAAAAAGTTTGATTATGGATCCAACTTTATGGAACACCACTGTATATATTCATTGCCAACGAAAATATTGAAAAATTAATATTTTACTTTTCCTTAAATTTTAGAGAAATCATGTATGGAACAAAAATTAAAGAGAATATTTTTATTTGTGGTCATAATTATTAATAATGGTAAAACATATAAAGCAATTAATTTTAGTATAATAGTAAAATTTTAAGTATGGAAAATCTCGAAGTAAAATTTTAAAAAATATTCCTGAACGATTAATAAACAATTTTCGTAAAAATTCGAATTTTGCACTTTTTGTCAAATTTCTCGAATACGGACCATTTCAGAAAAATTATGTATAAGAAATAAATTATAGAAAATAACATTATAAGCAACTTTTATTTGAAGAATTTTCTTCTCTAAGCGTAAATAACATATATTTTCTATAAAATAGAAAAACGACCCCTTATAAAGTTCCGACTATGCACGAAATTTAATCAGGTCACCGTAGGTTGAATTAAAGCTTAAGTTTAAAATTTGGAGTTTTTCTCTATATCTGTTCATGAATTATCGAGTATATAGACACATATGATGGTGAGTGAGGGTTTCCGGGTTTTCCTCACCTGTAAGTCAAATGGCACCATCAAACATTTTTAAGCCGCCCCAGAGCGCCACGGCAAATAATAATAGCCGTCCCTTCCCCACACAAGCTCAGAAGGCTTCACAACTAAGGGGGTGAATTAGGGAAAGTATTATTATTATTATACAGACACACCGATACAGAAACACAGACACACCGATACAGAAACACAGACACATAGACATACAGACACACTGGCAGACATCATTGTAAAAATAGTCAAAACGGATTCAGGGGACCCTAAATAGTAAAAATCCATCAAAAATTCGAGGTCGAAAAAAATCATGATTCCTATACTTTCCTTATCTGTATACAGACAGAAGAGTAAAAATGGAAAAGGGGATTTTATGCATGCCTAAAAATGTTCCACACTGCCTAATAAAAAAAACAATTTTGATATGTATTGGTTTCCTGGAAAATCCTGTAGTCTTTTCTAATACACATCTTGCAGTTAAAAAATAACTTTTTTGCTTTACAAACTAACACGTCGTTTACCGATGGCCCACCCTGTATAATATTTTTATTTTTTTAAACCCATACACTTTTAAAATGGGAAAAAATATTTTATTGAATATCTAAAAAAATCTAACTTTGATATGTATTACTTTCATGGAAAATACTGTATAAATGAAATTATTTTTAAATTATGACTTTTAAATGCATAAAACTTTAATTTGAAGCGTGTTTGCATGTCTATGGCATAAATTGAAATATCAAGCAATTACGCACTAACTCTGTAAAAGCAAAATTGTTTACGAAATCACGAAAAATTAATGTAAAAACTCGTAATATTTAATAAAGCAACATAATATTCATTGTATAATGTAAAAAACATCAACTTCAAAGAAATATAAATAATATGGTTCTAAACATAAAAAATATCAAAAGAAAAGTAATATTTAATGTAAGTATTGAAGAAGGTCCAAACTGGATACCAAAAGCTATAAAAACGTAAACCACATTGTTTTATTTAATCCAACACCCAACACCTAAACCAAAGTTATTCTTATTTCAAGATAAAAGATTTCACATAAATATAGGGAAATTAATTTTGAAAAATTCTGTATACACTTCTACTTAAAACAATCCTAATCAATGAAACATTGTAAATCTAAAAAAAAATGTTATAATAACTGATTTATCATTCTGGCATTATTAATCAATAAATATCGAATTCTCCAACTTATGTTAGTAAAATTTTAATCAGTTTACTAAAAATAAATATATCAACCCATAATATTTGACCTAGGCATTTATTACGGTTGAATTTATGTCCATATTTTGATTAAAAATCTAATATCTAATAAAACTAGAATGAAAATATATAATGCTTGGCATTCTATATGATACTCTTCACAGTTAAACAACCCTCCTTTTAACCCCCATTTTTAATCACTTTTGTAGAAATCAATAGGCTTCGTCCCATTGTAGAGCTTGATTTTTACCTGAAAATTTCAAGTTGATATTGTTCTTAGTTTTTGTTTCATGACTTTTTTTAATTTTAAACCCCCCTAATCCCCCATTTTTAATTAGATTTCAAAATCAATAGGCTTTGTCCCCTTAGAGATTGATTTTTCCTGAAAATTTCAAGTTGATATTGTTTTTCGTATTTGATTTATGAATTTTTTAAATTTTAAACTCCTTACCCCCATTTTTAATCAGATTTTTTTAGGGTTTGATTTTCCCTGAAAATTTTAAGTTGATATTGCTTTTCGTTTTTGTTTTATGATTTTTTTAAATTTTCCATCCATAACCCCTCCATTTTTTATCAGATTTTTTTCAAAATCAATAGGCTTCGTACCCTTATAAGGATTGATTTTTCTTCAAAATTTTAAGCTCATATCATTTCTCGTTTTTGACTTAAGGTGCAGGCAAAAAACGTGACATAGGACAGACGAACATTTTTAAAAGTTGTTTAAAATTTGATGAGAAGGATTCTGGTATAAAAAATTTTAAATTTGGATGAATATTAGAAATGTTGGTATCCTGAAAGTAAACCTATAATACTCTTCACAGACTACTGTGTGAAGAGTATAATAATTACTAAAGCATCATATTCCTCAGCACAGATTCGGCAATTCAGTACCTACATTTTGACAGATTGATACTTATTCGCCTGTTTAATAAAAAGAAAACATCTTCCCTTAAAATACATAAATACACAAAACAAGATAAATCTGAATATTATTTCTTGAAAGCCATCCCTCGTCTTCGACTTCATAATATTCGTGAGTTCGTAAAAATTTACGTAAATAATTTAGGCACTAGTGGTGTTATATGTGAAAATAAATTAATATTTAATATGTCCCTTTAAGAATGAATCATTTATAGATGTTTGCAATACACCAGCAGATTTGGTAGCCATGTTCTGCCTTGATCATCGGATCTCTCACTCCTATTTAGAGATGACATATTTTTGATGCCGGCTTCACAAGAAATACTATCTCATAAATGACTAGTTGGGGATATGGTTTTCACGAATTTTAACACCTAAACAAACGTTGATAATTTATAGTACATTAATCTAGCTATAATTTTCCAATATGGCAGCAGCAGATGAAAGTTCATCATACAGCTGAAAAGGTCCTAACTTGTTGCGATATAAAAAAGTACAAAAGTAATGTTAAAGTAAACCCGAGAACACAAAGCTGCTGTTAGACAGAGACATAAGCAGCTATTTTTATTTCGGTAACGTTATACTCATGTTATACTTATAAAAATTAATATGAATTAATATGCAAAAGAGAGTAAGGTATACGAATACGTTAAATATCAAGTAGGTCATTGTTTGTGGATATCCTGTTACATAGTATCATTGATTACACGGATTTATCATACTTCTTCGTTTACAATAAATAAACGAGATCAATTACAGTCAATGTAGTAGGTTCATTAATGTTCTGATACGATATAATGTTTGGTTAAACTAAACTGGTTCAATTGACAATATTCGTTTACTATACCGGCACCATACTCAGCACAATTAAAATCATTAAAACTTTTGTTTGTTTTGGAGTTCCAAAATGTTAACAACTCTGATTTCCTAACAAATAAGATAGGTACATTAATTATGACTTATATGCTCTTTAAATGATTTACAAGAATTGTGTGAATTATATTGTGATTTAAATAAGTTGAATGTAATTATTAATTTTGTTTAAAAACGTTTTGTAAAGTACTTACTTTTAAGTTGGGTATTACTTTGTGTTATACAATTGAAGGGGTTATGTTATAAAAAGATATTTTTATATGATGAACGATTTAATTAAATTCATTGACATTTTTAATGAAAATTCGATTGGTAAGAGGGATTATGAACTAATTAGACACACTTACAAGCAAGATGCATACAGTATCGACTATCGAACACCTTCCAATACGGTTTGCACAGGTGGATGTGAAAACTACATAGAGTTCGCATTAGAGCGACCAACGATACAACGCGGTCGGGCGTATAAACTGTTAACACTGATATTATTTGTTTCCTGCTTGCCCTAATACTGACTCTCTGTAGTTTTCACATCTACTTGTGCAAACCGTATTGGAAAACGTTCAGGGAGCGGCACTGTATATGTATGTAATCAACAAAGAAATCTGGATTTTTAAAAATGTTATTTGGTCTTTGAGTTATGAAATAGATCTTTAAAACTAATATGACGATAGATAAATATATAGTTAAAATTACATATATACTATGGTATTTTTTTTATTTTCTTAAAAGCAGATATCGAATAATTTATAAGTAAAATTCACGATATGTCAACATGTATGTAGTAATTCGATGACATATTTTATTTACCTTAATTTGTTTTTTGTTACAGGATCGATGTGGAGTTAACGCAAATGGTAGCAGCCCTTTAGAAAATATGAGAGGATTAGAACATTATTTGAATGATATTATGAGTCCACACAGCAACACGACTGATATGAAAGGTATATGTTCGATTTCTTGCTTAACGTATTTCCAGGACAACCCTATGCGGTTTTAATATGGCTCTAAACAAGGGTTACTTGACTCTGGACTCTCTGGAGCCAAGTCGAAGTTTATTGCGTAAATATAGTTTACAGCTTAAACCATTGTACCATTAAGATCACATAATAATAATTATTGTTGAAACGATTGTTTAATTTAAAAATAGTTTATTTATAATTTAATTACAACGTACTAATTTATTTATTGATTACTTAAGCACTATTATAATTCACACTTCTAATTTATTTTTAAACATTTACTTATCGATTTCTCACTGCTATGGCTCGACTTCGACTGACTGAATTCCTATGCAACACGGCCCATTTATATATAAATTGGTGTATGCACTAGAGTATTCGCGTTCTCACCATTTATTAGACAGGCGTCTCCGGCAGTTTCTAGAATTTATTTCTAGTACATTTCCGAATGAATGATTCACACCGGCTATCTGTAAGCATAGGTATCCCTGTAGTTGGGTAAAGATCGTTTATACCCTTCATTGTTCCTGGTTTTAAGGACAAGTGGGTTCGTAACAAGCCCCAAACAAGACAGATGAACTCAAAAGATCAAAGCATGACCAAATTGATCGGAAATGGCTCAAATTACATTATTATTAAACTAAAATGAAAATTTATAATGCTTGGCATTCTATATCATACTCTTCACAGTTTAACAGACCCCCTTAAACCCCATTTTCAATCAGATTTTTTTTTAGAATCAATAGGCTTCACTCCTTAATAGAACTTGATTTTTAGTAAATATTTCATGTTAATACCGCTTTTCATTTTTTATTTATGATTTTTTTTTAATTTCAACGCCCCTTAAATTCCCCATTTTGGTTCAGATTTTTTTTCAAAATCAAAGGTCTTTTCCCCTTATACAGCTTGATTTTGCTGATAATTTTAAGTTGATATCACTTATCAAGTTAGGATTTTTTTAATATTTCAACCCATCATTTTAATTTAAATTTTGTCAGAATCAATAGGCTTTATCTTCATATAAAGCATGATTTTTACTAAAAATGTAATGTTGATATCGCTTCTCATATTCGATTTATGATTTTCTTTTTAATTTTAACCCCCCTTAACCCCCACATTTGTATGATTTTTTATTAAATCAAAGGACTTCTTCCTATTATAGAGCTTGATTTTTGCTAAAAATTTTAAGTTGAAATAATTTTTTGTTTTTGAACTAGGATTTTTTTTAATACTTCAACTCCCCTTAACCCCCTCATTTTTATTCAACTTTTTTTTAAATCAATAGGCTTCGTCCCCCTATAGATCTTAATTTTTGTGTTTCAACCTCCCTTAACCCCCATTTTGTTCACATGTTTTTAAAATCAATAGGCTCTGTCCGCTTATACAGCTTGATATTTGCTATAAATTTCAAGTTGCCTACAACTTACGTAGACAGTTGGTGGCATGTGAAAAACTTTTTTATTATTAATATTAGAAAAAAAGTTATTCCTCATAAAAAGTCGAGCATGGTCTAAAAACTAAAATGCAACCATCGGATATCAAATTTGATCAGTCGTACACGAGGTTTGTCCAAAATAAAGGTACTTTACTCTTCAGCAAAAATCATATTTTTTGATAAACCTCGTATACGGCCTAAAAAAATTGATATCTGATGGTTTTAGATCATGCAGAACTTTTTATCAAAAAAATTAATTTTTTCACAAAACCAATAATAAAAAAGTTTTCCATATGGTTCCAACTTAGTGGGACATATTGTATATACAACCACTAAACTAAAGAATGAAAAAATAATAGTAAAAAGTATATGCATTCTAAACCACTTGTGTCCTTAATGGTGTTGATGGAAGGAGCAAATACTACGTTGCTAGGTATTCCATTCATGAAGTCTATTTGTTAAAAAGTGTGTCTTTTCAAAATTTAAAAGTTTTCTCTTACTAACTTAATATAAAATTTTCATATAACTTAAACACCATATATCTCAATAGTAGACAACATTTGACCTCTTATTTAGCAAAATATTAATATTTAGAGGACCCCAACCTATGATTATTGACCATTTCTTATGAAATAAATGGTCAACGGTTTTATCTGTTTTAGTGCTACAGGAACCATAACCATGAATACACCAACTGCAACTGAAGCAGAGCAGATCATAGGTCATGGCTAATTGATTGAAAATGATTGTAGGTTCTTTCTCTATCATAATTTCTGTTTAGCCATTGGCGCCATCCGCTCCTGTGTAATCATGTAGATAAATTGTAGATTAACCTTTTAGTCTTTCCCCAACTTTTATGTGAAAGAAGAGACAAATAGTAGGAGTGCCTCCAAAACAGCAAATAAAAATCGCTGTAGTTGGCTTAATTTGTTTAATGAAAGCAGGCCACTTTATCACCAATACATAAAGAAGAAAGGTCTATTTACTCTTGTGTAAAACCTAAGAGTGGCCATGGGAGTGGATTCCTATATCCTGCTAAAGAGCCTTTTACACGTTCAAAACGACGTCATAGCTCTTTGACTTATCCATGGAGGGTTGTCAGAATCGTCATTTTAGTTGGTTAGTTGAAATTTCATATCTTATATCCTTAATATAGATATTTGTCTTTCAAGTAACATTCATGGTATGAGAATACAATACTATTGACAATGCAGTCCCTATTTATATTTATTTTATGAAAATTTACACCATTTTGTTTTGACTGCTAGGTCTTCTAGACAGTATTTCACCATGACGACTGGTGGGGGAACTGCCTTCAAAATAGATAGCAATAGTTTTGCCTGATACTTGCTAATTTATTATTTCTCTTGCACAGTGTTGAATGACTAGCAAATCGACCTGGAGCACTGCTGCATATTTTCTTAGACTCGGTGAAATCGTTGCTTTCGACTTAGGTGTTACACTTTCACTATTATGCACCTACGCGGTCCAGGAGTTTCAATAGGTAAAAAACATTGTTACTCAACTCATACAATAATAACATAATAGTAAGAAAGTGTAATAAATAAATTTTCTATTTAAGGGTTTATAGACGACTTTGGTTTAGAAATTTAGATGTAAAAGTAAATGTCTTCTTTGTCTTTGTAGTTTTATTGATCTCTTTCCTTTTTTCTCCAAGTCAACATCAGCGGAATGTTGGTAATCGTGTATCCATGACTGAAGTGACCATATTTTGAAAAGTAGAAAACGGGACAAATCGAAAACCGTCGACGAATTCTATTATTCAGTAGTGACGGTTTGGTTCATTAAAGAGCAAACAAAAACCGTTACCATAACTGGGCAAAACTAGGACAAAAGCGGGACAAAATCGGGATAAAAGTGGGACAAATGGAGGACAAAAGCGGGACAAAAGTGAGACAAAAGTGGGACAAAATCGGAACTAGTTATATAAAATCGGGATTATCCTGCCTAAATCGGGAGGGATAGCCACTTTACCCATGACAACTTTTCGTCTACACCCAAATACATAAAGGTGTATCACTATATTTCTAAGAAATATCTAACACCCATGTAGAAAATATTTTTATATTTTTACTTAATTTTTATCTTTGTTTTATGTCATAGAAAGTATACATTAAGCACTTGTTAAATCTAAAGCAAACTTCTAAAATTTTTATCAACAGTTTGTTATTAGATAAACGAAATTTTATTAAAAACAAACTAGAATTAGTTAAATATTTGAATGTGTTACGTCATCTACGCTGAATTTGATAAACAGGTAGGTAGATATTAGATATATTTGTAATAGATACTGAATATCTGGTTTGATACAATGATACAGTACGAATATTTCGATTAATTCAATATAGAATATTTAAATACACATCATGATAATTTGAAATATTCTAAAAGAGTGTTTATAAACTAAAAAGTGACAACTGGTACACATATCTACATTAACGGACTAGATTATATATCATTTCATTAT
The DNA here is from genome assembly GCA_927349885.1 of Psylliodes chrysocephalus. NCBI lineage: Eukaryota > Metazoa > Arthropoda > Insecta > Coleoptera > Chrysomelidae > Psylliodes > Psylliodes chrysocephalus. Next base: position 8,584,424 of record OV651826.1, on the reverse strand, counting down.
TTTTCATTCAAAAATTCCCAAAAAATTCATAAATTAATTAGTCGTCCTCTAGTTGTCATTTCAATTAAAAAATGTATTGTGGCTATTTTTTTTAAATATGTTCTACTCATTTTACCGAATTTGTGCTTGTATAAATCGGTTACAGCAAAAAAAAGTGTGAGCCATTTCATTATTCAGTCATGCTCTAATCCTCCAAGTCATCCTCCAAGTCCCTCTATGTCTTATTTGGCCTTTGAGGCTCAACTTGTCCAATTATCGTACATAATTAAACCCCTTAAGACCAAACATATGTGATGACTATGGCGAAGGCGCTTTCTAGTATATTCCAGATATAATAAGATGTTTCTAGTTTGGCGGAGGAGCATTCTGGAATCCACCAGAATTTTAAATTTGTATATAAATATTGGTGGAGAAACAACGCAGCAGTCAGTTGTATAAGAACATTTATGCAGATAAATAGTGAATAGTTTAAATAAATAAGTGTTTACATAAATTAATTATAAATAAACTGTTGTTTGAAATAAACAAACATTATATTATGTATAAGTGATAAATTATTACGCTAAATTTACAAACTTATAAATATTATTAAATATTAACATAGTTATATCTCATTCTTAACATAAAATAAAAAAAAATAGATCGACTAACAAATAAAAAATCTAACCTCGCACACACAAACAAATGGGTTACATCATAACGAAATTACCGTCAAAAAGAGTTAAACAAAAGTTGTACATAACACTAGTTTATAATACTAATACTCAAGCTTAATTAGATATTTGAAAAAAATTAATTTAGACGTATTTTGTAAATAATATATTACGCCACCTAGCGGCAAGATGCAATCTTAAAAATATTTTAATTTATTTTCGTCAATTTTATCAAATGAATGGTTTCAAGAATAGCCAGTACTACACTTAATGAATTACCCTGTAGGTACTATTTTTGCTCATAACAATGCTGTGGACCGTCATTTAATTTAATTGGGTACGTCCAATGGGTTAATAGCAGATTCGTGTTCCTCAAATTTAATAATCGGCCATAAACAGTTTTTAAAACTATCATTTAAATTTTATTGAATCAAAAAAAAAGTGGTCACTTTTGTAAAAATCATCATTCAGCTTTATTAGTTTTTAGAGTCCCTCATCAGTAGCGTAACTAGGCACAGAGGGCCTCATGTAAAATATTTTTAGTTAAAAAAAAGCAAATAAATAAATAACAATAATGTATATTTTTTTTATATATTTTAAAGGAATATGAAATTAATTTAAAAAAAAATAAATGATTTTCTTATAAACTTAAGATAAACTAGGAAAATATACCGGGTGTTCGAATTAAAGTGTTACAGTTAAATACCGCCGAAAATATGCATTTTAGAAAAAAAAGTTTTATAATTTTTTAGTTGAAACATTTTGGCTAAATTCATTTTTTTACAGCTGATCATAATATGGCCATATCGAGGCGGACTTTGTTTTTTAAATGGGAACACATATTCTTAAAGTACATAAAAAAATAAGAAACTCTTGATGGAAATATTTTTTTTATTCGACTTTTACTTTTTGAGTAACAGCTACTTGAAAATTTTGCTGGGCGAAAAAAAGTTGACAATATTATGGTTAGCTATAAAAACGATTTTAGCCAAAAATGTTTCCCCACAAAACTATAAAACTATAAAACGTTTTTTTATAATAGGCGGTATTTAGCTGTAACACTTTAATTTGAACACCCGGTATAATGCTTGGCATTCTATATTATACTCTTCACAGTTTAATATTCCCATTAACCTCCCATTTTTAATCAGATTGTTTTCAGAATCGATAGGCTTCATCGCCTTATAAAGCTTGATTTTTCCTGAAGATTTCAAGTCGATATCGTTTTATGTTTCTGAGTTTGGATTTTTTTTTATATTTCAACTCCCCTCAACTCCTCGATTTTTATTTAATTTTTGTTTTTTAGAATTAATAGGTTTGATTTCACTAAAAAGCTTGAATTTTACTAAAAATTTAATGTTGCTATCACTCATTTTTGAGTTCTGATTTCTTTTTAATTTCGACTCTCTTTGACCCCATATTTTTTAATCAGAATTTTTTAGAATGGATAGTCATAGTCCTCACAGAACTTGATGTCTACTAAAAATTTCTTGTTGATATCGCTTTTCTTTTTTGATTTATAATTTTTTTAATTTCAACCCTTCTTAATACCCATTTTTAATCATGGACTTCGTCCCCTTAGCTTTAGTTTTGTGAAAATTTCATGTTGATATCGCTTTTATTTTTGAATTAAGAATTGTTTTATATTTAAATTTTTTTCAAAATCAATAGGTTTAATCCTCTTAGAGTGCTTGATTATTCCTGAATATTTCACGTTGATATGGTTAGGATTTTTTTTTTAAATTTCAACCGCTTTTAACCCCCCATTTTTATTTAGTTTTTTTTTTAATCGATAGACTAGAGCTTGATTTTTCCTTAATATTTCAAGTTAATATCATTTTTCGTTTTTGATTTATCGTGCGGACAAAAGAGGTGACATTGGACGAATGGACGGACATTTTTAAAGGTCTTTTAAATATTATTGATGATTTTGGTACAACAATTTTTAAATTTGAATGAATATTAAAAATTTTGATAAAAACAAATAGTAAAAAATAGAAAAAAAAATAGTAAAAAAAATTGTAAAAAATAGTAATAAAAATAGTAAAAAAAATAGTAAATAAAATAATAAAAAAAATAGTAAAATAAAATAAGACCTAAAATCATAAAAAAAACATTTACAGAAATAAAAAAAATACTTATATGGTTAAAGTTATAGAACACTAAGTTTAAATTGGTAAAAAAAGAGGAACACGTTTAAATAGTTTTTTTTTGTTAGTTTGCATTGCACCCTAGCTATGTTTTAGCCAACCAGCAATTTGTCTTTATTATAAACTCAAGCAAACTTAAGAGGCTTAAAACTAAGAGTTCACATCGCTAATTCAAATGGTTTGGTCCTTCTGAGCCTTCTCATTGGGTATCGGTTATCCAGGAATTGTAGACCTTCAGGTATTATATTTTTATACTATCAGTGGTTTCAATCTTTTAAGTGAAAGTTTTTCGAAAAGTTTAGATAACACTAGTAACAGAGATATAGGTCTATAGGACTTTACTTCATTTGGTGGTTTTCCAGGTTTGGGTATCATTACAATTTCAGCGACTTTCCAGATTCTAGGTACATGCTCTAATCGAAATAGGTATGACACTAAAAATGAACTCTTAATGCATCCCAAAAACTAATAAACAAAATGTTAAAACTTTTCTAGCAATAAAAAAAGTAAAATTATTATTTTTTAAATACTAAAACGTCAAACTAAAAAGTCAACGAACATAAACAATTTTGAGTTTTGATTTAGAACATTTTGTAATTTGTGTTATAATTTTAAGACATCTCAAAACCTAAATTTTTAAAATTAATACGAATTTGAATATAATAAAATAATTAAAATTATCAGAAGAGCCCCAAATATCTCCGGGGCAACGGTGCTTCGCATGCACCTGATTGCCCTATGATAGCTACGCCAGTATCCCTGCAAGAAGTGGTACGTCGTCTTTTTTGCTTATTTGTAGTTGGGTACAAGGGAGGAGGGTCAACGTGTGCCAGTGATGGAGGTGGTCATGTGATCTGTGAAATTCATAGTAAAGCTGCTTATCGATGTTCTTCCTTTTTTGCTGACAAGGAAATATATGCTTTGATAACAAAAAAACCGTTGCAAGTATTTTCTGTAGTCCGGTTTTGTTACTTCCGGTGCAGAGAGTTCGGCCACGTGACCGGTTATTTGTGTTTTTCAACGAAATCCGGGATATAGCGTACATTTTTTCTGAAACTAAGATAATATTGCAAGCATTTTTTATGTGGGCGATAGGGTTAAAATGCAAAAAAATTGAACCTGTCGAAAAGTGACCTATTTTTGGAAATAGGCGTAAAATGTAAAATCGGAACCAAAAGTCGAAAAAATTTTGTATTATTCTCAAATAAGAGTATTGCCCTTGCAGGCCTTTTTTTTTGTTCCCATAACGGCGACTATTTTGACATTTTTTTCTCAAAAACCCAGGGTGAATATAAGGCTGAAAGGGGTAGAATCACTGAATAAAAATGCTTGTAAGGTCAATACATTTATTTGAAAGTCGTGCAGACTTTTTTGAGAGCAATTAAACCACTTTTCGTCTTTTGGTTCCGATTTTACACCTATTTTAAAAAAACAGGTTACTTTTCGTTAGGTTGTAAATTTGTTTTGCATACCTTTCACCGACACAAAAATATGCTTCAGAAAAAATGCGTTTAAACTATATCCAGAATTTCGTTGAAAAGGGTAAATATCCGGTCACGTTACCGAAATCCCTACACCACAAGTAGCAAAACCAGAAGACAGAAAATGCTTGCAAAGGAATTTTTTATTGTTATTGACGTCTAGAAGCAAAAAGGAAAAATTATTCGATAAACAACTTTATTTTAAATTTGACAGGTTACATGACCGCTCCCATCACCGAGACATAGTACATATTGTTCACCCCCTCTCCTGTACCTAACTACAAATAGTTCGTAGGGTTAAAATGTTCATTATTACGGTTAGTTTTAAATTACTAAGAATATATAAATACCAATAAGAAAAAATAAATAATACATATTACTTAATATTGAATTACTTTTGATTATTCAAGTTATGGTACATTTATTTTTAAATGGCACATATCAGACTATTTTACAATTTCTTTCTATTTCTAGTTTGACAAGGGGTTTTAAATTTCCGATTTCTTTACCTATCCAAATATCCAACTTTTCTTTGGAATACAGACTGACATTAACCGACCGCCCATATGCCTCAAAATAGGTAATCTTACTTAATTCTGATCCAATCCATTTCAAATTTCAACCCTACATGCACTATAGGGACCGTGCGTTATGACTTTAACGCTAACTGGTGACAAAAATGTGAACTTTATGGGGGGGATTTATTAATGTTTTATACGGCATTTATTGTTTAATAATTATTAATTAAATAAAGTCGAATTATTTTCGTAATATCATTATCGAAAAAACTTGTTGCATCCGTGGATGTACAAACACATCACTTTGGAAACCTGGATTTTATTCGATAGTAAAGAAATAAATTTCCACAGAGCATAACAATTAATGTCTCACACCCAATGATATACATAATTACAAAGATTGCTTATCCATATGTAAATCAGACGACGAAAAGCATATTTCACTGGGCAAAGTTTTCTTTTTATCTAGCTTGTATCAATTTTGAGAATTTAGTTGTAAAGAAATCATTTACAGAACCGGTTTAGAAATTAGAATCTTTAGTGTTTTCTTGTTATTAAGATTTTTACATATTTAAATGAACATTTTATATAAATATAATTTTACAGATAATTAGTGGTTTATTCTGTTGATTAAAACTAATGTAGAATGTTATGAAATAAGAATGTCCAATTTGACAAAAATATCATTGCCCTCTTTACAATTTATTAACTATTTCTCATTTATTATTAAAATAAACAAATCATAAATAATACATTGCAATTTGGGGGGGTGGGTTGGCTCAGTGGTTAGAGTCATGACTTTGAGATCGGAAGGTCTCAGGATCGAATCCCACCGTTGGCCGGGATTTTTTCATTTAATTAAATTATTTAAAATTAATTCTGATGCCTTGATAGGATTCCCCACTCGACCATTCACGGTTGGGTTCTAATCAACACTGCTGTTCCTAAAGTGGCGCTGGGAAACAGTAACAAAGCCTACACAGAACACGAGGCTAATGGCCGTAGTAGTCGACGCCGATGACACCAAATTAAAAAAAAATACAGTGCAATTACTGTCAAAAGGGATTGCAACAAATTTTAAAATATTAAAAATCCAGTGATTTTTTTGTAAATTTTTTTAGTGACATTACCATTAAACATTATTCAGAATAATAGATAAGTGTCCAATTACAACTCTTACCAAAGTTGTTTATACCTCATATCAAAGTTGTTTACATTACCTTTTCAAAATTGTATTACATATTGCAATTAAGTATTTTATGTAGTATTATTTCTGAAATGAGAGTAGTCTAAAATTATTTATATCCATCTGTTGTAAAAATTGTTTAGATCTCTTAATATTATTTAATAACATGGAAACTCAACTTTCCAAATACATAATAACATGTTTTGAAGTAAAACTTTAATTATTTTAATCTTTAGGATTAAAATGCTGAAGTTTTATTTTAAAACACATTTGGGCTAGAACGGCTCTATTTAGTGAGCACTAGGAAAGGCACATTACAACCCGCTTTTCATAATTTTTTTATAGATGGGTGAGCAATCTATAATATGTATCATTGGACATCTCATAAACGTCAGTGGATGAATGACATTTCGACTAACATAGAGCATAGACATAAAGCTAAAAAGATTTATTATTATTATCAATCTTTTTTATTAATTTACATTTTTTAAATGTTATTGTAATACTTTTAAATTCAGTGTTACTAAATACCGATATTTTGACATTGGATACACTTGTTTAAGGTACAACTTTACAATTTATTGTCACTTAGCCATTTAAATCTTTTTGCTTAAAATGTATATACATGTCCAGATTTTAATAATGTTTCACATTTTACGTCATTTTGACCATGTACACGATTGTTTGGTACGGACCGGTATCTATTTTTAACTATATTTAATATTTTAAAAAATATCCTTTATTATTTACTTGCAATGTTTACCCCAATTAATTCTAAAATTATACACTAGAGAGGGCTAACTTCGGCAATAGTGCTGCCTCTATATTTCACGCACGGTCCCTATAAGGTTGAAAGCCAGACTTTGTGGAGGCCATTTATTTCATCTATCGTGTTTAAGATAATTCAAGAAAATTCATTATAGTATGGAACTAGATACAGGATATTTTTAAATGGCACATATCAGACTATTTTACCATTTCTTTCTATTTCTAGTTTGACAAGGTTTTTAAATTTCCGATTTCTTCACCTATCCAAATTGATATTTGGATACATAAATATTATAGAAATTCCGAACGAACCATTTGTTTTCAGACTTTGACAAGAGGTTTGACTAAACGCAAAAGTATATTGATTCTAAAACAGAATACTTTATAAAAATATAACTTGTTTCTAATATTTTATCGTTACTGATTAGATAGTACCAATAATAGTTAAATAAAGAAAGTTAACTAAAAAAGTTTAAATCTAAATATACCATTGACCTTTAGATAAATAATCGATTATTTAACCAGTTAAGTTAATACCGGTCCTCAAGATATCGTTTGCAGATTGAAGTATATTTTATAGATCCAAATAACTGCAAAGATACTCCCTAAAAATTGATTTTCACTCAACTAAGAAATCATTAGAAAATTCTTATTCAGCGCTTAATAATTTTTGTCTATGAGTTGGAAGTATTGCGAAGATATCATTTTTAGCGTTCACAAAAGAGAAAAGACCCTCGATGAGGAAAATGCTAAAGGCGAGGAAAATAAGCTTTCCTCAAGTGCTCCTGAAAATCGCCTCTTTCGGCGCAGGTCCGGAAGTCAGCGGCAGAGCTCACTTTCCATCATTCGTAAAAGTGGGCGTTTGCCGGCTTTACGAAAATAAAAGGTAAAAATTCAGCGTTTTTCAACATTTTTTTTTTTATTTAAGAAGAAAAGCGTACCAACCGCGTTGAGTTATTAGCGCGTACGTTGTTTACAAAAAATTAAATAGTGCAGCAACTTTACAACTAAATTAATTTGTACAAAAAAAGAAATTAGGTTATACAAATTGTTATTTAGGATATCTTTCCAGTCAGTAGTTAGTTTGTTTTTTGACGATTTTCTGTATATTTTGGACAGTCAAATACAAAATGCTCTATAGAAATAATCACTTCGCACACTTTTAGTGATTAGATGTTGGCGAGTATACCGAGTGTGACCAATCCTAAGGCGAGTTATCACGATTTGATCTTTTCTAGATTTTAGACTGTTAGACCTAGGTTTTACAGTTGATTTTATTTGGGATAACTTGTCTTGGGACTGGTCCCATTCGGCTTGCCATTTGTTGTACACTTTTGTGTTTAGATAGCACTTGTAGTCGGATGGAACGACCGCATGAACGCGCATTGATAGGTTACTCCTCACTGCTTTCCTTGCTGCTAAATCTGCATCTTCCTTTCCCTTAATACCGATATGTGAAAGGACCCAGATGAAGATTACTTCCTTGCCAATGCTTTGATTCAGTTGTAGTTGTTGTTTGATGAGTAGTAATTTTTATATTACCCGTAAAAAAAGCAAAGTACATAAAGTATACAAAAAACCGATCATCAACGAATTATTAATTATTGTTCAGCATCTCATAATTATTGTCGCAGTAACTGTAAAAAATGGGATTTCCATTTTACCTTCAAGGCTGGCACCCAAGCCTGATTTGGAAGGAGCCTGCCGGAATCCCTCAAGGGGACCAGAAAACTAATAGCCACAAAGAAACCAGCCCCAAAATTACTACCCTTAAGTAACTATCCACACCTTATAAATACCACGTTGTACTGGTTTTTCCTTTTCTTTTTTTTTTTTAATTGAAATCGGCTCCCTAATATTCATGAAAATAGGTTTTTTAAATGTTAGACATTAATTCACGCTTTCTTCTCTGTCTTATCTATCAATTTGAAATAATGATTATGAATACCTACGAAACTTTTGTTGATGTAGATCAGAGATTCCCAAACTATTTTGGGCAAGAGACCCTTTTTTCAAAATGAACTGATACATCAACTCTTCTTGCATTATCACATTGGCTTTTTCCATAACTGTACGGATTTATTATCCATTGAGGAATTTGTAAATTTAAGAGATCCTCAAATCTCTTAGTAAAATCCTTGTGTAATGCGTCCAAGTGATATATGATAAAATAATTAATTTTGACAAATGCGAAAACTGTGAATATTTTTTTCTGCTTAAATTTTGTTTATAAAGGATAACTTAACCCACAAAGGCCGATATTATTGATTTTGTTTTAATCAAGTTGAAATCGTCACCATGCAGCTGCAAATTAACTTTGTTAAACATACCAAAGATATCAGTCAAGTAAAAAATATCTGTTTTACAATTGTTCAGATTTTCTTTCAAATTCGGATCTTTTTCTTGTAAAAACTCCCAAAACAGATTCAAAAATTGCTTAAAATTTTGCTAAGCAGTAGCCTCCTGATAGTCAGTGAACTTTAGTGTGCAGAAGTAACCGAGTAAAGACTTAGTCGTTTTCCTCACATAGCTGAACAAATAATCTAGTGTTCAAAGAATTGCTTCGAATCTTGTTGACAGCATTTGTAACATATTGTAAAGACTTTTGCTACTAAATACTGTCCTGTGAATCAGACAGTAAATGACTAGTACCTCAGATAGTTGTCACTTTAAGTGAGCTATAAAACCACGATGACGACCAACCATAGATGGTACACCATCAGACGCAACAGAAACAATGTTCTTCCATGGAATAGCTATGTCGGTTCCACGGCCTGAAATATCGATTCTCCTCTAGTATCAGTCTCTACATATGTAGCAAAAAGCAGTTATTGGCACATATTTAAATATATCGAACAGATCCTAACAACAGAGCTTCATCCGGGTAATGCAGACTCGTCTCACTCGTCTAAACAGAGAGAATCTGTTGATCTGTAAGATATTGCATAAAATGTTTTCCATGTCTCGACCCATCTCGTCTAGTCGTCTCTGAACGGTATTATTGCTCAAATGAATTCTCTTTATAATATCATGTGCAGGCTTGTGCAATACATTGTTGACGACCTCCGCAATGGCTGGTAAAATAAGCTGCTCTCCAACTGTGTGTGGTTTCCTCGACCGCGTCTATTAACAAAATATAATATAGGACGCTTGTAAACCATCAACTTCTTGCATAGATGATGACAATACTTTGATATTATGGATGACCTTTTCTCTAGTTTTTCTTTAAGAGCTTACTTTTTTGTCAGCATGCATCCTTGATAAGTGGTTCTTCATTTTTGAAAGCTTCATAGCATCGTTACTAAATAATTATTCACATATGAGACACATCGGCAAGTGCTGATTTGATAGAGATGGAATAAATCCAAACTTCAAGTAGCCCAAACTTATTGTCTGCATTTTTTCGTGTCTGCCATCATAAAACTCACAGTAAAAAGGGGTTGGTATTGACCACTTTGTGAATCCCTGATGTAGAACGTTATCTTTCATTTTTGCCGCTACAAAAACAATAAATATGCAGCTGCAACAAAAATCTTGGTGCAACCAACATGTTTCTGTTGCATAAGTTGGTGTATATTGTTTGCTATATTTAGTACTTTTCTTTGCTACAAACCTCTTTAGAGCACAACCTTTTCTTTTTTATTCCTTATCTATTTGATTTTTTAATTCGCAAATACATATTATGCCCAATGCTCAAACATGCATTTATGATTTTTAACCACCCTAAGACCCATTATTGATCCAGAGTCAAAATGAACTAGTACTCATGCCTTGCAAAAGCTACCACCAATTCTATTGAGACTTATGGTATATCTTTTGGCGTCAGAAAATATGTAGTAGTTGTTTCATTTTAACATGAGTAGTGTGTATCGACAGATAATTTGGCTAGAATTTTGGGACACATTTCTGTGGCGCTTAAATCTATGGTTTTGATATGCACATGTTTAGGAGTTCTGATATTATCAAATTGCTACTTCTATTCAATTTTATATGCTTGTTATGCACAGTATCCCCTATTAAGAAGGTTTTATTGACATAATCCAGTATTATTAGGCATTAGACCATTCTTCCAATGATCTTGTAAAAGTATTGTCCGAGCTCCTTCCGGCAAGCTAGAAATTACAGGAACTTGAGGCAGACCAGCAGCGTAACTATGTGTCAAGTTGAATTAAATGATCGCCTCAAAACCACACGATTCATGCCCTGTGTGCCATTCCCATTACTTTATTTCTTGCTTCGAGGCAACACTGTTATACTTGTTGTATGGCTTAAAGAGATAAAATAATTTTGTCATTTTCTAATTTTAACGTCACGGTAATATACCTCGTTTACTTCTATACAATAGTATTTTCTAATTATATTGTTTGTTTTTGTAAGCTTTTCGTTTTAAATATTTGAAAAATGAAAGTCCGTAGTGAGCTTTGGAATCTATTATTGGACATGAGACAAAAATCAGCGTAGGTAAATAATAAATTCAATTGGCTACAGAAAAAGCGCAGGGAAACGCCCTATGCCAGTCTTTAGCGTAACAGTTGACCGGTTTGGGTTTCGGGGAAACAAACTGTAGAAGAATGGATAAGAACCAATAATATTAATTGACATGATATACAATTGACACTGACAATCTGAATAAATATCTCTATTCTTTTACTTCAGGTCAGGATAATTTTACCTTTATTGATTAATATTTTAAGATATGGAAAACCAATAAAAATATAGTTTTTATAGTACAATATTGTGAGACAATCAAAACTGTTGCACATAGTTAAAAATAAAAATAAATCAATATTTTTAACTTAGATAAAAGATACATTATTGTGTCCGAAACAGATGGGATTGTGACACAGAGTATCCCAGTAATATAATTTATGGAATTCTAAAATGGAATTCTACACTGGTAGGACGAGAAGACGTAAACCACATGGCATCCTGAAAGAAGACGGCTATCTGACTGTTGAAGCAAAATATGATTTGCTAGTTGAAGTATCTTCTCAGATATTTTCTTACACACAGGTGAAGTTGTACAAAATGTTCGACTGGAGAAGGTGAAATATAATTACGTATTTGATCGTATGCCACAGACCCGACTAAGGTTTCCCTCATTTGTTCTGAAAAGAAAGCAAAACAGGGAAGAAAAAATGACCCACACGGTTTAAAATATAAAAAGAAAAAACAAGTTAAAAATTTCAGAAAATGAGAATTCCACTCCATTGTTTTGTTAAACGTTATCATTTCCAATGAGATATAATTAATTCACCAACCCATATACTGCCAAATTTGCAAACACTAATTGGTTTAATAATTACATCTAATGAAGAGATGATCCAACATACAGGTGTACTACCAGTGGATCACATGTTTCGCCATGAATTAGTCTATTGCGAATTAACAATAGCCTCAGGAAAACGACCTACAGAATTCAAAACAATCAAATATTTTAAAAATTTAGATTTAATTGCTTTCCGCAAAGAATTTGAGAACATACCTTTCAATTTAATTTACGGTATTTATCTGATAACTTTCTTTAATAAGTATACTCCCTACAACAAATAAAATTAACATAAGACAATCCCTGGATTATTGGAAATATCAGACTGCTTATGAAGCTACCCTACAAGGCAAAAACTATAATACTGCCCATTTGGACTGTTAGAATAAGATTACAGTAAGAAGAACACGTCATAGCCATTATTTATAATTTCAAATATATATTAACTATAACAATCAATAAAAAAAGAATAAGTTAATTTCTGGATATAAAAACTATTTCCTATAATATTAACAAGCCACTAAACCCCCAGTAGGCGGCGATAGTCAATTGCTTACTTCGCCAAATGATGACGTAGGTGTGTTCTTCTTATTGTAATCGGACCCTACAAGACAAACAAAATTATATAAACTTGCATGTAAAAATGAAAAAAAAGCATATTTCGAACACAAAATTAGAAATGAAAGTATTAATGGTAGTCCAGGGAAGTTAGGAAAAATAGCCTAAATTTTTAGGGACAGCAGATATCTAGATGTGGGTTTCTGCGTTGTGTTCAGGAAGGTTCCAGAAAAAAAGTCTATATCGTTTGGTTTAGCCATTTTTTGAAAAATGCTTTCTGGGCCGGAAAATGCATTTTCCAATTGTATCATTACTTGCACTATTATAGGAACAATTGGGAACGATTGGAAACTAGGAAAACTCGCTCGGAAATCGGTACTTGGGGGGTTTTCGGGGCTGACGAACACGATTCTGGCATTATAATTACCCGGAGGTGTAAGGGGGTGGCTCTGTGGGGGTGCGCAAGCGGTGAATTGGGGGAGAAATGGCAGCGTGCATGAAAATCGCTCCAAATTCGTTACTCGGGTGTTTTCGAGGATGCCGAATAAATAGCAGCGTCCATGAAAATCACTCCAAAATCGTTACTAGGAGGTTTTCGGGGATGTCGAATTCAATTCTGGCATTAGACTTCCCCGGGGGCGTTCGGGGGTGGCTCTGTGGGAAATGGTAAAGGAGAAAGTGAAAAATCAAAAATTATGAAAATAATACTTTATTCAAATAACAAATAGGAGTTTTAGTTTTTATTAATGTTGAATTATGCACTATAAACTTAAATTTTAACTTAAATACTAAACATCTTGTTCAAACTCTTCTTCTTCCCCTTCTTCATCTTCTTCCTCGTCACTATTCTCGGCTCCGTTGGAAGTGCCTTTTTGGTTTAAGCAATTGCCATCGCAATGTTTGCTTGCAAGTGAGCACTCCAACCCACTTCGGCGGCACACGCACCTCGTGCCACAGTCGGTTCCACAAGAACAAGAAATTTTGCTTAAAATTTCCTCCTTGGTAGTCGAGATTACGCGTGCAAGATCGACTTTTTTAGAATTGGTGGCTTCAGCATACATTTTTGCTCGATAGCTAGAAGGACGAGCTCTCAATTGCACGTTTATCGCTCGTGTCCTGTAAAGAGCCAAAGCTAGACGAAGCCCATGATCTATTAAATTATCCATAGATACATGTGTTTGCTTAAATATTTCTGCAAACGCATGTAAATCATCGGATTTCTCAAACAAATCGCAGAATTTTACTTTCCCTCGATAGAAAAATGCTGAGATTCCGTGAAAGAATGTAGAAATAATATATGAAACCTGATGCACGCGCTTCTGGATGCTAAGCTCTCGGAAGAATACACAACATCTGGTACTCTAGCGGAAGGCGGCTTCAACAAGAACACTTCTAGATTCGATGTAGTCCGAGCAGCAAACATTGTTAAGACGTCAGTGTCTTCCGAAACAATAATCACTTTATTGTTGCGGCTTCCAGAAGCAGTCTCAATGGCTTTGAGCACAATATCAACATCCGTATCAGCTACATTCTACTGAGACATTATATTAGCCCGTTTCAATTTCTCCTGGAGAAATTTAATGAGCTGGGACTTATTTTTGCTATTCCCTAGAAATTTGTCCTGAGTTACACTTGCGGGCAACGTCATGACCGTCCAGTAATCTGGAGCCATGCATACGATGGCGGAATTTTTATGCAAACAACAAAAAGTCTGTTCCCAAATGCTCTCTTTATGTATCTAACATATCCGTTGCATATCTCTAACATGTTCTGGTCCTTTTTCCATCTAACTTTATGTAGAAGCATGCCTCCATCAATAACATATTGTGTCTTCACTTCTTACACTTACAGATCTTTCTTTAAAAAGTTGATACAATTTTGATTTTTCATTTTTCCTCATTCCGTTCTTGTCAAACATAGCCCGGGGGATAAGCTGCTAATTCGAATGTTAAATAAAATTCCGTACTTTCCGGCTTATTGGGTGCGAGAATTCTTTGAAATAATATGAGAGGATCTACGTTAGAAAGCTTGTATTGGCCAACTTTAACAGTACACTTCTCAGACCCGATGCAAGTAATTATTTTGGACGAAGAAAATTTCAATTCTTTGAAGTTGCTCCCGAAAACCCCCGAGTATCGATTTTGGAGTGATTTTCATGGACGCTGCCATTTCTCCCCAATGCACCCCCCGCGCACCCCCACAGAGCCACCCCCAGGTAATTCTAATGCCAGAATCGATTTCGGCAGCCCCGAAAACCCCCGAGTAACGATTTCCGAGCGATTTTTCCGAGTTTCCAGTCGTTCTTATAATGGTGCAATAATGAAGCAATTGGAAAATGCATTTTCCGACCCAGAAGGCATTTTTCAAAAAATGGCTAAAGCAGGCGATATAGACTTTTTTCCTGGGACCTTCCTGAACACAATGCAGAAAACCGCATCTCGATATCTGCTGTTCCTAAAAATTTCCGCTATTCCGGTCGATTTTGTAAATGCCCTGGACTATGGTGTATAGAAAAATTTTGAAAATCTAAATTTACGTAAAAACAAAATAGAAATTTCCGATAACTTTCCTAGAAAAAATGTCAAAATAGTCTAATTTATGACGATTGGGGTAGAACTACTGATTAAAAAATGCTTGCATGTGAAAGTAGATAATATAAACATTTTGGAAGCAATTAATGCACTTTTTGATTTACAATTTTTTTTGCATATCAACCCTTTCGCAGACACATAAAAATGCTTGGAATATCATCTGCAGAAAAACCATTTAAGCTATATTCCGAATTTCGTTAAAAAACACAAATATCCGGTCACGTGAGCGAAATCGCACTGAAATATTCAAACGCTCCTTTACGTACCAGGTGTATAAAATATATAATAGTCTAACAATATCAATAAAAAATAAACCAATCTCATCATTTAAAAAGTCAATGACATTGAGTTTACTCTCTGATATAATCTCAATGTTATGTTATATTTCTTTTTTTCCTGCCACTCTCTATCATAATTTTATAGTTTCAAAATTATATCTTCAAGCACTAATATGTGTTTTTTAGAATTAGGATTTTTTTATACCATAAGATGAAAAACAGTCTATGTTTCTTTATAACATATGACACATTCACCTGATCTTCTGCGTTATTTTTTTAAGCCCTATTTTAATTGTGAAATTACTGTAGTTTTTTATCATGGATGTAGAAAAAATAAAGACCTCTATTATTATTATTAATTATTATTACATGTAGGCAGTTAATACAATTTTAATATTTTTGTTTGCCAAATTTTGTTATTTCCCCGCATTCTACAAAATTTTTAAATAGCAACTTGTTTGATAAAAAAAATAATTTTTATTTTCGTATTTGGTGTATTTCCTACAGATAGATTATTTCCATAACTACTGCTATCGACACGACACTGTATAGGCCAGCTGTTTTGGTGCAGTATGCGATTGTTACGTCACATGCGCGCGCCAGTCATTTAGATCTATCATGTAAACAGCTAGACAACCAGCGATATCAAATAGAAAGCAACGTTGTCATATACACAAAACCTTATAATCAATCAAGGAAATTCAATATATTAATATTAAATAATTAAAACATTGACGAAAAGGGCTTATTTGGTAATTTTAATTCATATTCGAAATTATTTTTGCTTAAAAATTATAATTTTGTTTCAGTAATTGCCAATGATGAATGTAGATCATTTAAATTTATACATTGACGATGTATTACAAAATTCAGGATAATTTTGACACACAATATTGAAAGTTTAAACAGGAAAAAATAACATTTTTCTATAATTTCGTTTTCTTCAAAAATGTTGTGTCTGGGTTTAAAAAAATTTCTACGATTCTTACGTGTATATACACTATACAAATCGCAACAAAAAAGGTAATAATTTTAAGTCATGGCCGTTAAAAAAGGTAGTTTTAAAATATATATTTTTTTATTTTAAAAATAAATGATATATTAACCTAAACATAATTGAATTCTTGCCCCGAACACGTGTAACCATAAAAAATCTAACAGGAAACATTTTTATAACAAAGCTCTTGCTGTTACAATCTTGTACTTGATATAGTAAGCTAAAATTATCCTTAATAATATGGATTTTAACGAAAAATTTTCGTAGCTGATATTCAATTATAATTTTTGTTGAAATTGCCTTAAAATCGATACCATATACTGTAACATCCTACTTCGTATGTTTCGGAAACTATTAGAAATTTTTGTTGTGTTGTTGGGGCGCCTTATTGATTATTGTCGGAATATTCCAGGTCAACAGAGGCTACTAAAGCCCTATTGGAGAATCTAGAGAAATTCTAAGAAGTTAGATAGGCAACGCCGCTCCTCCAACATCGTGATCGCGCGACGTTAAACATTGTAATCAGCGCAGTCAGTTTTGGTGTTCGAAGTGTATGTTTGCGGGCGTAATTCTGTCAAAGTGCCCGAGTGTGCGTAATGTTTAGGGCATACGGTACTTCCCCTGCAGATCCAACCCCCCAGCCACATTGGGGGTTGCCTAATATTAACGCGTTTCCTAAAGGTGGGTTCACAATAGCAGCTAAAAGCCGCGCATTAAGTATTATTTTGAATTATTTGATAAGCTATGAACCTCGTGATTTTGGTGTTATACGAACATTATTTAAAATTACCACTCGATGAAGATACTATGTTATAGTTGCAATTTAGTTATCTAATGTTAATTATAATTATATGTAAACAGTTAAAAGTAGAAAAAATCTGTTTTATGGTCGGGTGAGTTAGAGCGTAACTGTCTACTAGAAAGGTGACAATATTATTAAATGGTTTATGTAACTGTTTCCAAATTATACAACTATCCCAAAAATTTCGACCACTAATTTACAACACTCGAAGAGTACATAAATTTTGATGTCATTTAAAAATGATTTAAGTACCATTATTCTTCTTTGGTTGAATCGGTAAATCAGTGAACAATTTAGCCTCAGATTGTATAGATTGTTTTGTGCCAATCTAGTGAAACTAGCTTAATCTCTCAATGATAAAATTTAACAAGACTATTGTTGTAGTTATTACGTCACAATTTTAACGCAATATTACATTTTTAAGGACATTTAATGTGTTTTCGCGTTACCAGGATAGGGACACACGTAAATTACATAATACAGTTAGCAGCAATTATTGCTAGATTAGAAAATTTGTAAGTACTTAGGTACGTATATAAAAAAATCTAGCTTTCCGGTATACCTATAATTTACTTAATTTTTAACCACTGCTCCTAGGTGCGTATGGATGTACTTATAATGCATTAATATTGTGTCTGACACACTTTTTTTCTAACCTTGAATATTTATTACTGTGGATTAAACAAACATTAATAATTAATTGTTTTGAAGAGGCCATTTTAAAATATGTACAAAATATAGACAAATTTAGCTGTGTGTATAAGAGAGAGTCGTTTATGATAAGAAATCAGCAATCAAACAACAGTTATGACATTCTCGTTTATTACTTTGTTAAACAATTATTAAAAAAATAAAAAAGCATTCCTCCCATGTAGGATTTTGTAGTAACTATCCCACTTTTAAAGTTTTAATTTTTTAATTTTAGTAAACAAAAATATGTACCTACTTGTAGGTAAAAGTTAAATCTGTGTTCCTTTATAACCACTGTTCCAAAATTCTATTTCGTTAAAAAAAAATGAGAAAATGGTTAAAAAATCAAAAGAATATTTTTTTCAAAAGTGGCCCCAGAACAGCACAGAATTAACCTTTACCTACGCGTACATATTTTTCTTTTACTAAAAATCAAAAATAAACTTTAAAAGTGTGCTACGAAACACTTACATGGGAATTTTTTTTAAATTAATATTTGTAAATGAAATAGTATATTATTTAACGAGTGTTGTAAATATTCAAGTATTGTATGATCCCCTTATACACGAATTAAATCTATATTTTATCTACAACTGTATACAGGGTGGCCCACCGAAAACGAAACGGGGATTTTTAGAAATTTTCTTTGAAGTTGTTGAAAATAGAATTGACAAGAACTCTTAAATGAAGGATATTTAAGCCCCCTTGTGAAATAAAAGTAATATGCAGGAACTCGTTAAATATTATTTCTTTGATGTAATTAACATTAGAATTTGAAATAATAATGGCTCGGGGTAACATCATTGCGATTACTGGTTTTTATAGAAAAATCATGACCATTACTGGCAGAAGGATCATTGAGTCCAATACAATTATCATTACTGATGTGACTTAAAATTGTTCTTTTTTTGAATTGGCTATGTACCCTTCTGCTGTGGAGGCGGATTTCCAGCCTTAATATTGTCATTGAAGGTCCAACATCAGCAACCAATGTTGCAGATGAACGCCTGAGGCAATGGCCACTATCTCTCAGGGTTTGGTAATTGCAAAAACATTGCAATTTGCTTTCTCATTGCGCCAAACTTGTTTATTGTCAGCATTTGTTTTTACACTTTCCTTTTTGGAAATTGAGGAAGAAATCTAGTGTGCATTTTCTGGCCGGAGCTCTATATATCTTAAATCCCAATTTTCATATTCTTTAATTTACAGGATCGGCAAGCAAACATTACCCCATAATCAAGGAAACTTTAAAAAAGTAGATTAAGTTAAGAATTTCGATTTTAGATTCGATTTTTTACCTTTGTTCCAAAATATTTAAAATCTAAGGTTCCCTTCATAAACTTGTCAATTGGTTCGCCAGTCAGAGCTTCAGATTTCTTAGGTTCGTAATTTTCGGATCGCCTTTTCAACAAAGCACGTAATCTCGGATATTTATCGTTGTGGACATTGTGCTTTTTATCACGGAGTAGTTTGTCCATAGAGTAGACGATTTGTATTTTTTTTAAATTTCCTCAAAATACACAAGTAACTCGATTTCAGAAAAAGAGGATACATTTTTTGTTTGTTGGCACGATATAAAATTGTTGTACGCAATTTCATAATTTTTCCTCGATGTCTCAGGTAGCAATTCCAACAACGCCATTTGAGCAGCGTCGCGGATTTCAGGAGGTGTTAGTTGTTAGTTCCATCTAATCATTATCTTCCATTTTTTACTTCATAGACACTTGAAACTGTTAATTTTAAGCTTGATTTCAAGAAAGAATCGATACCAAAGAAGGCAGCAGAGCACCTACGGAATTTGAGTTGTTACCTATGCTATATTTTTGGACTATTTTAAGTCTCTTTATACCTTATTCAAACATTTTATGCTCCTTGTTTTTTTGCAAAAATCAAGTAAGCCTGCTTCTGACGAAGCCAGCAGAGCACCTCGTTTTTTTAAAGCTTTTTTCTAAAAACAATTACACCCCTTTTATAAGCTATTTTTAGGCTCTTAAAATATAATAAAACTTTTCGAAAAAAATAATATTTAAAAAATATATAAGGTGCTTTGCTAGCTTCGAACGAAACCAGCAAAGCACCTCGGGTTTTAAAGCTTTTTCTAAAAACAACCACACCCCATTTTTAGGCTATTTTTAGGCTCTTGAAATATAAAACTTTTTAAAAAAAATAGTATTTTCATTTTAAATAATAATACAAGGTGCTTTGTTGGATCAAAGTCAGCAGAGCACCCTGGTTTATTTATTTTTTTTTTTAAACTACTTGTGTCACATTTTTAGGCTCTTGAAATATAAAACTTTTCGACAGAAGTTATTTTTTTTTGCTAGCTTCAAACCATGTCAGCAGAGCATCTCGGTTTTTTAAAGCTTTTTTCTAAAAACAACCACACCACATTTTTAGGCTATTTTTAGGCTCTTGAAATATTATAAAACATTTAAAAAAATCTGAAATTTTTAAAGAATACGTAATGCTTCGAACAAACCCAGCAAAGCACCATATTTTTTTAAAAATAATTACACCTCATTTTTAGGGCATTTTTAATCCCTTGAAATATATTAAATATTTCGATAAAATTTTTTAAATAGCATTTTTTAAATGAAGTTTTTTATTATTTTAAGATTCTAAAAATATGGTATATTTGTTATTAGAAAAAAAACTTTGAAGTCTGCAAGATATCGCGTATTTTTTAAAAATTGCAAATTTTTCGGAATATTTCAGTGTGGTTTTAAAAAAAACGAGGTGCTCTGATGGCTTTGCTGGCTTTGTTCGAAGCTAATAAAGTAACCCGTATTTTTTAAAAATAGCATTTTTTTAATTTTAAAATATCTCAAAGGTTTAAAAATAGCCCAAAATATGGCGTAATTGTTTTTTTAAAAACCTAGTTAAAAATAGCAGTTTTTTCAAAATGCTTTATATTTATATATCAAGAAACTAAAAATATGACATAATTGACATATATAGTTGTTTTTATATAAAAAACAAGTTGTTCTACAGACTTTGTTCCAACAAAGCACCCTGCATTATTAAAAAATAGCAATTTTTTAGTAAAGTTTTATAATATTTAAGTTTATTAAAATATATGTTTAAGTTTAATAATATTTATAATAGTTATATAATATATAATAGCCTAAAAATATGGTGTTGTTTTTGAAAAAATCTTTAAAAACTGAGGTGCTCTGCTGACTTCTTTGTCATAAAGAATCGGGAACAACGAACAACTGGCAACTAATTTGACAAACGCGTACTATATTTATTTAATGATTTTTAATAATTCTAGTAGGATATACTAGACAAATACCTACCGTGTATTATGAATATATTCTCTCTAGTGAAATATGGGTTTTATTGGTGCCTTAGAACCGCATATTTAACATGCATATAATGACAGTCGTAGATAATAGTAGTTTATGTTATTAGGACGAAAATACACTTTTCGTCCGTGTTTCATACATTATTTTTTATTCGAATGTGCGTGCATATAGATATTAAAAAAATATAGAAAATTAAATACAAAATTATATTATTTCCAATTTTTTCTATAACTGAGATGGCTGTGATCGATAAGAATGACTAGGTAGGTACATTCTTGATAACAATTGAACAATTCTGTCATGTTAGTGTGCTTATGTCAAATCGATTTAATTATACTTTATTTAGTTTTTCTTTTATTCAATTAAAAATGTTTTTATTCAAATTTGATGTGCATATGGATTATGGGACTACTATTTTACAACAGCAAAAACATATCGTCAGCAGAATTCAAAAATAAATAAAAAATAAAACAGTATATTTAAAAGTTCCCCTTTTCGATTGTTTTGTGTCAGAAAAACGACGCTTTATGTCACATTCGAATAAAAACAATTTATATTATCTTTTATGGTGTTTTACCCGTGATAAATAAAGGACCCTGCACTTTCCTTATGTAAAGTCAAGACCTGTCAAATTTTCTAAAACTTTAGTATATTGTTGTACTCAACCTAGTAACCAAAAGTGTCAATGGGCCCAACTCAATCATATGACTAGTTTTTGAGGTATTAAAGTTGAAAATTGCCCAGTTTTTCGGAATTTTTATTTTCAAACTTACTAGCTAGATTGAATTTCTGTTGCATACACACTTTTACTACATGTTTTAGCAATACATTAGTACATACATATAATAAAAAAATATTTATAATTACAGGGTGTTTCAAAAAATGTATGACGGTAGTTTTTTGCAAAATTTCACTAATTCTGTTATGTCAGGGAAGTATATTCTCAAAAAGTACTACTGAATCTAGTATTTTGACGACAATATATTACACAGTACTCGTACATATTTCTAATATAGAGAGAATCACAACAAAAAATTATTTTTTTCAAGGATTAGTTCTTAAACTTGTACTCATAATTTGAATTTTGGGAAAGGTTATACCACTAAAATATGTGCTTCAAAATATACAAGATCATTTATTTGTTAATAGGTATTCTATTTTAAGAAAAGTACAAAAAACACATTTCCCAATCAAATGTAACCATTTCCTCAGTTATTCCAGTTTTCGTGATATAGGGCGTTAAAGTGGAGAATTGCTGATTTTAGTTTTTTTATGCACGAACAGGCGATAAAGTCTAGATTATAAATACGCTTAGCGGGTGTAAAGTGCCGCTTTATCGGCCGCGGGCTACTTTACCGCCCGCCAACTAACTAAGTTTCTTTTTTTTATTTCTTTTAAAAATTCACATCTGGTAAAACAATAGTTATTTATTAATAAACGATCATTAAAACGGTCGTACATAAAAATTTTTATATTTGTTAATAAATTATCAATAAAAGGGTCGTGCATAAAATTTTTTTATGTATTTTGGGCGTAAACAGCCCTCGCCTGGCGGCTCGGGCTCTTACTAGGGTTGCCAACTCTTCCAGAATTCCGGGATTCTCCCGGAAAAAGACATTTAATTTTCAAAATCTCCTGGCTCCAGGAATGTACCTAAAATCTCCCGGATCTTTTAACTATGAATAATCAAATTGAGTGGGTTGAATTAAAAGAGCTCTTCTTTCAACATGCCTTTATATGCATGAGGATAAACTCTATGATAACTACTGTAGAAGTACGTTATTGCGAGCAAATAAATAATTAAAGTTGGGTTAATTTCTTTGAAAAATGTGTGGATGAATCAGATAAAGAAATAAAAAACTTATTTAATTCGCTCTACCTCTGCCGAGCGTGTTTTTAGCGTAGTTAATGAACTGGCCGAAGTCATAATCGCCTTAAAGAAACTCATGTCAAATCTGAAATAAAAGTGTGCACAAATTTCAAATACACATGTAAAGAGTTTTATGATTTTATCAATATTTAAAAAGTATTGTAAGCTGCTTGCGGTGTAAAAAATACAACTTTCAAAAAAAAAAAAACAATAGGTTCAAAAATATTGTAAAATTTCATATGTAAGAAGTATTTTTAGTTATTGAAATTATTTGTTATTCTTTACTATTTTTTGTTTTACTTGTCTCTCCCGGATTTCTGATTCACAGAAACATAAATAACTATTTTCTTTAAAGTGAAAGGCTAGATTGACTTTATGTAGCATATATAAGTTTAATATAAGTTTTTATCAGATGTCCATAAAAAAGCACAGTTTAAAATATTTACTGTTACAGGGTGATTCACGAATAAATAACAATATATTTTGGCGCCACAGAAATTATTTAATTATTTTTGAGGTTAAAAGATTTCGCTATATGTACTTTTTATACAGGATGAGTCATGCATCCAACCACCAAATTAATTATTTTCTTTAGTGACTTTTTAGCTAATAACATTACATTAGGTATGTAACTATAAGATTTAAAATATACAGGGTAATCTAACTGTATTATGATTACCTACAAAATATATCGGTATGCACATCATTTTCGGATGTTAATTTTTATACGTGGAACAATAAAGTTAATAATTACCCATTTTCTTATGTAGGTGTAATTTAAATACTGGGTAACTATTTCATACAGACATGTACTTCACAATATAAGTGAGTTACATTGTTAATTATCAAACTTATTATCTCGCTTATTACTAAATAAATTAACTATTTTTAGCAGAAAGTTATGTTAATCCAGGATAATCCATGCCGGCAACAATAAAACCATAGGTACAAACGTATCTACCAGAAAAATTAACTGAGCCGTTAACCTCATTTCCACACAACCATAGAAGTAGAGGTTTCGGTATTTATTTTTATAGTGGTCATTGTTATCCCACAACGTTTGTGTGGCAGCATAAAAAGCTCGCATAAATTCTAAATATTAATCAATTACGTTTCTGATTGAACTAGTTTATTTAAATGAAATGGCTTTCCTGTCTTTGAACAGTGTCTTGTATGTAAGATACCGCTAAATAAATATAGTAGCGATTCGTTAACTTTGGGAAATAGTCAATTTTTCAATTGATTCCGCTGATAATTACGTCCAAGAAAGATGTTAATTTTTCTATGGGTAAACCACTGAAAAAGTTTTGTACACTAGTACACATTATGCCCCAAATAGTACAGAAATAGTATGTAAATAGTACACAAAGTACTGAAATAGTACACAAAGTGTACATATAAAATACAGAAATAGATTAAAATTAGGTTGATAAACTTAAAAAACAGGTCGTAGCTATTAAAATAAGTTAATGACCTAAAAAAGGACGTTGCTTAGTTTTTCTCCAGGTTACCAACGCCAGTCCCAAGTGGGACTACTACGGAACCTTATATACTTAGTACCAGATATTATAAAATATTGCAAAATAGAACACAAATAGTATGCTAAGTAGAGAAATAGTATTCAAAATATACAAATAGTACAGCAGCGATTGACCCCTCGATTCCAAGCAAAAATATGGACCCCATTATTTTCTTACAATTTGTCCATCATTTGTTGTGATTCGCATGGATTTTAAAATTTTTCTTTAAAAAGATAATAAATCACCCTGTATACTCCACAAATTATGGTTATGCATATATCGGGTGTTCAAATTAAATCGTTACAGCTATATACTGCCTTTTATAAAAAAAAAAAAAGTTTTAGACGAAAGTTTTATAGTTTTGTGGGGAAAAATGTTTGGCTAAAATCATTTTTTATAGCTAACCATAATATGGCCAACTTTTTTTTCGCGCAGATAAATTTTCAAGTAGCTGTTACTCAAAAAGTAAAAGTCCAATAAAAAAAATATTACCCTCAAAAGTTTCTTATTTTTTTATGAACTTTAAGAATATGTAAAAAACTGAGGTTCCAATTTGAAAAAAAAAATTCACCTTGATACGGCCATATTATGGTCAGCTATAAAAAAATTAATTTAGCCAAAATGTTTCCCCCAAAAAACTATAAAACTTTTGTCTGAAACTTTTTTCTAAAATGCATATTTTCGGCGGTATTTAACTGTAACACTTTATAATAATACTCTCCCTAATTCACCCCCTTACGAGTGAATTTCAATCCCTGAAGTCGACTGAACGACTTGTGTAGGGGAAGGGACGGCTATTATTATTATTTGCCGTGGTGCTCCGGGGCGACTTAAAGATGATTGATGGTGCCATTTGACTTACAGGTGAGGAAAACCCGGAAAACCTCACCCACCATCATCGAGACGGTAATGCATGGCGATTTTTTAATCTGCATGTCATATCAACAGAAATTGAATTTCTATTAATACGGCACACATCAAATCCTAAATCGAACCATGCAATTTAATTAAAAATCCACATGGTCTGGTCTGGGATTCGAAGCCCAGCAGTCTCAGACTCATAAACTTGCCTATAAATGAATATAAGCGCGTTAGACCGCTACACTACTGACCCGATTAATTTGAACACCCGGTATAGTAATACATATTAGAAGAATTCCTTAAAATCTTTTCACCTCAAAATTGTGATCGGGTATATATTAATAATTTCTCTGTGGCGCAACTGTAAAATTATCGAATGTTTGTGATTATTCGTGAATCACCCTGTAATAGTAAATATTTTAAACTGTTCTGACCAAAACTTACTTTAAATTTGTATATGCTATATAAAGTCAAGCTAGCTTTTCAGTTTTAAGAAAAAATAACTAAAATCAGTATCTGATTTAAAATTCATACCCCTTAAAACAGTGTTAAAATTATTATATAGGTACTGAGAAAATGGTTACATTTGATTGGGGAAATTTTTTGTGATTTTTGTAGGTACTTTTCGGAAACGAGAATACCTCTCAACATATAAATCACCTTATATATTTTGAAGCTTAGAGATACACATATTTTAGTGGTATTACTTTTCCCAAAAATCAATTCATAAGTACAAGGTTTTGAATTATTAATCCTTAAAAAATAGTTATTTGTGCATTAAGAGTGTGGACTATTTGACGTTTAAGCTTCCTAATCGCTTTACAAATAACATTTATTTAAAATCTGCAATTTTCAAGATACATTAATAATTCTTTTTGTTTTTTCGACGAAGCAACAATTCTTTTAATTAAACAAATTCATGATATTTATATTTTAAATATCCAGGTGTTGTTCGATCAGTAATCGTACCAAGGCAGTTCCAGACCAGCTTTGGCTAACTTCTAAGTGTGAATTATGGATCTTCAAGGCAGCTTAGCTGTCAATTAAGATGATTTATTTTTTTACTTCGTTATTACATTTTCAGGATTTCGGTCATTTAAGTAGTTTTATACTCAGATTCCTCAGCGAATAGTTGTATTACCTGCTTTCAAGGAATAATAATATTGCGATTTATATAATAGAAATTGTAACTGATTAGCATAATCTCTTCATTATTCAGAACACATACTTCGTTAGTACCAAAATGCAGCTCCGGGGTATTAGCAGGTTATTTTAATCAATAGAAACTAACGACACAGTTGCTTATACTGATTTCTTTGGTTTAAAATCTTTATAATAAATAAAATATATGTATTTTAATATGTTACGAGTTTATCATTAAAACAGTTATGTGTTAAAAGAAAATGTATAGAAAACTATTATGTTGTACCGGGTGTCCAAAAAAGAAAAGACGCTATAGCATCTCAGAAACTGTTTGAATTTTGGAAAAAAATGTAAATATAAACACATAAACGAGTGAGTAATCAAAAAATTGAATAAAATTTCGCACAGATTTTGATTTTCTTATTTTTTACATAACTTAATCTGGTTTTTTTTTTTAACAGCTATATCATTGAAAAAGAGTATTGAAATTAATTTCCCGCGATTTCTAGAGACCACTTTTGTAAAGAAGAAAATGTCCGATCTGTACGATAAACGGTTCTTTCTCATTTGGACACACAGATTAGATTTTCAGGTGTAATGTGGAACTACGTTATTTAGAGTATGTCGTCTAGCTTTGACGGTGGCTCCCGCATGTAGTTACATGCGTCTAACTTTTCTTCGCCTAGCCTTAATCTAGCCAGGCCTTCACACTGGCACAAGACATGGATTGATGTTTCTTCTTCACATAATATGCAGTATGCACAATGTTGCTTCTTCTGTTGGATTAATGAAACTCGTGTGCCTTCTTAGACGACAGTGTCCGATAAGAAGACCTGACTGTTATCCAGTAGGTTTTCCGGGAATTTGGCCGATGGTTCTTAACATTTCCCCTTCCCAAACCCGTCTCCCGCTTTTTGTTCTTTTTGGACCAGTTCACCAAATTCTGTAAGACTAAACCTATTTCCATCCAAATAGTATAGTAAGTAAAACTACATATGTAATTTTAAAAATAAAAGTACGGTGGGAACCACACATGCGCAGGTTTAAGGAACCGAGCAGTGAAAGTGTTAATTAACTCTTTGAACATACATATACAATCATCAAGATGTTTTCAACTAGGATAAATATACGAATACATGCCTAATTCGGTACAGCAATCTACAAAACAGTAGCCTTGGATGTGAACTGTTCTTTGCAAAGGATTCGATAAAGTAGACCACCTAATACAAAGGAAATAGCCAATATCATCATGACTTATAAAAAGAATTGCTACAGACGATCCACACCTGTGTAATGTTTTAGTATTCTATTGTGTTCAGAATTTGACAATCAAAAGTGTTCGAGGAAAAAATATTATGTTTAACTCGCACAAGAAATGCTTTTTTGAGCCTTATAAAACTTTCTTATCCATATCAAAAACATGCGTTTTCTGTACTAGTAAAACAACTGTTTGAGAATCTGTACATACACAATGGGATTCCACATTACGAGGGTGGTTTGACGGAAGAGTGACTTTTTAATGAAAAAGTTACTTCACTGTAAAAAATATTTTATTTTTCAACATAAACTCTTTTTAACACTTTTCTAATTTTTTCAAACCATCCAAAAAATAATCTTTCGGAAGTTCCGCAAGATACGCGTTTGTCTCTGCCATCACCTCTTCATTTGTCTGAAATCGCTTTCCACTAAGTTATTTTTTTAAGTTTGGAAACAGAAAGTAAATAGAGGAAGCCAGATCAGGTAAATATGGCGGATGAGGCAATAAATCGTAACGCAGTTCGGCTAATTTTTTGCAACAATAGCGGACGAATGGACAGGCGCATTGTCGTGATGGAACAAAACAGTTTTCTTTATATGAGTATTAAAACTATTTATGTAAAATTTTGAAAGATGACATCAGAAACATGGCAGAAACTACCAATATAATCACCGTAGCGAAAGTGTTGCCAACCTTTGAAAAGTCACTCTCCCGTCAAACCAACCTCGTATGTATGCACATTTGAATAAGGATTCTAAATTTTTTCAAGCGCTGCTGAAGAATTGAATATAAAAATAATTAATGATATGATAACCTATAAGATTATTACGAATATAGGTAATAGTTCCAACAATCAGCTGAATTTCTTTAATATAAGCATTATCCGCCATACTTACTTTTATGGGAACGTGTAAGTACCTACAGAGTACGTATTGTCTGTGGTAGGGTAAAATTTTACCACTGTTACACTGTTGTGATAGGAGCAAGGTTGCCAATCTATGAGTAATTCCTCACATTTGTAATTTACTAGTCTGTGAGTAATTTTGTGAGTAAAGGGCAATTGTGAGTAATATGTGAGTAATCGGGAAGTCAGCATGGTTATATTCATGGTGTTAGTCAAAATCCTGATTGGATAATTTATTAAAACCGTGTTCTTTTTAAAAATTTTAATATAAGCCTAATTTTACCCCCCTAGCACTTTTAGCAGTCATTACAATTTTGTAGTTTTAAAATTGCAGCGTCCTCTATTGCTTGGTCAATGTAATAGAGTAAAAGTGATTTTGATATTTTACAACACTAGGTGTCGTGTCGATAGTGATAGTCCCATTGGGAATGTCCCAATCGTTGATTAATATCTTTTTTTGTTAATAGATTTTTTTTTAAGTATTAGAATTATTTATTTATTATGATTTGGCCCGTTAATAAAGAAGATACTCTAATTCTCCAAACCTTTTTATCTGTGTTTTTTGTTCAGCTGATTACAAAGAAGTTTTATATACAGGGTGATTCATAACTATTGGGACATAGGCTAAGGGCAGTTTATTTGTACCATTGTACCAAAATATGGCGATAGGGCCAAATATACCTCAATAAAATATTGCTGTGGAATAAGATACAGGGCGTTAAATAATAACAGTAATAATTATTTGACACTTTAAAGCAACTTTTCATAAATGTATTTTGGGAATTGTTCAATTGCGTTTTTCTCGAAAACGGGTGAAATGTTCTAATCAAAAATACTAAAAAGTTTCGTAAAAAAAGCTACCACTTAATTTCATCATCAGGAATAATTCACGTGGCGCCTCCTGTAACAAAATGTGAAATAATACATAAAATAATATTCCTTGTCAAAAAATATGCATTTGTGCCAATTTTGATAACAATTCATAAATATATAGTGACATCAGAAAAAAACGAAAAAACAGAATTCAAATTTAACTCCCTGTATCTTATTCCACAGCAATATTTTATTAAGGTATATTTGGTACTATATCGCCAAATTTTTGTCCAAATAACCTGTGCCTATGTCCCAATAGTTATGAATCAACCTGTACATTACTTGGTTATTAAAATAGTGAATGCACAGAAAAAAGGTGCATCAGTTTTGACTCTTGTATGTTCTGAAAATTGCTCTTCTGATGTTTGGCAACATTGCACAGTAGTAAAATAAATTCAAAAGTGCACGAATACAAAATATAGCATTTATATAAAAAAAACTAGTAATATTGATATTTTTAAGTTGTGAGTAATTGTGAGTAATCCGGTAAAGTTTTTGAGAGTAAATCGGTAAAGACCGGTTGGCAACCCTGCATAGGAGTTGGCAATTGAAAATCGACTACAGCGTATCCCCACGAGTAGGTATGATATTTACATCATGAGCCCCAGGTGAATAAAATAATTACACAACTGTTAACAGACCAAACTAATCAAATAATTATGAAAGGAGAATTTCCTAAATAACTTAAATAATAATTACAGAATATAGATATTTTAAAAAGGGAACAAGAAGATGCTAACAAATTACAGACTGATAACATTAATCACAACGCACACTACATTAAAGGATTATTTAAACAAATACGAAATTATATCTAATAAACAATTTGCATTTAGATAAGGACTCTCTACAACTAATGCGATTCTGAAACTTTGAACAATTTATAGATGTCAATAAACCATTGTTAACTGTGTTTCTGGATTTGGCCAAGTCCTTCTATCATGGAATATATTATTAGAGGCCTAGGAGGATACGGAAAATTATTTTTAAAACATACTAGCAAGAGAGTGGTAAATACTGGTGATCTCCAAGGTTCTGTTTTAGGACCCACATTATGTTCTATATATTTATATATACAACAGACCTCTGGACCAATAGTGAGTTTTGCTCACGAAACAGCCATGTATTATGAAGCGGGAGACTTGAAAAAGAAATCTAAAAACGTTTTAATCTCATTTAAACAAATACTTGAAAACTATTGCCTTGGATACCACTAAAATATTTTTGTATATAATTTTAATTTTTCTCGTTTACTTTTAACATGTAATCTCCAGCGAAGCCTAGCATCTAGAATCATAGCCATGTAATATAATAATATAATAATATAATAATATAATAATATAATAATATAATAATATAATAATATAATAATATAATAATATAATAATATAATAATATAATAATATAATAATATAATAATATAATAATATAATAATATAATAATATAATAATATAATAATATAATAATATAATAATATAATAATATAATAATATAATAATATAATAATATAATAATATAAGAATAATAATACTCTCCCTAATTGACCTCCTTACGAGTGCATTTCAACCCTCGAATCCGACTGAGCTTGTGTGGAGAAGGGACGACTATTATTATTTGCCTTGGCGCACCGGAGCAACTTAAAGATGATTGATGACTTACAGGTGAAAAAAAACCCGGAAAACTTCACCCACCATCATCGAAACGGTAACGCATGGCGTTACAAATCTGGATGCCATATCAACAGAAATTAAATTTCTGCTAATACGACACACATCAAATTCTACAGGGTCTTTACAAAAACATACCACATATTCCTTAGACCAAAATAAGTCGATTTAAGTAAAATTACCTTAGTACAAAGTTGCTTCGTTTGGGCTCCAGAGGGCCTTGAAGTTACAATTTTTAAATCGTTTTTCCCATATAAATTTAAAACGGCATATGCGATTTTGCTGAAATTTGGTATATTGGTAGAGTTTTATGTGGCAAAAAATTGGTATTAAAATTTTGTCCGATAATAATACATAGGCGTAGAACTTGATTTTTTAAATAATTGCACCTTTAAAAATTCTACGCCAATGGAAGAAAAGGAGTTTGAGTATGAAATTTTGTCATCGTTTACAATGTGTTTGGCAGTTTGCCAATCGTAGACCGATGGGTTGTATACTTCCTCTTTCGCAAAAGTTTAATGCTATCTGCGAGGTTTGCAGTTTTCATGCCATCCTCTTTGATTAGCGCACCAATACTGAGATATGCTTGAGAAAGCTTTTTTAAGCCTCGCTGCCTACGGGAAATCTTCGATTTCTTCTCTGAGGTGAGATTTGTAAGTATCCCACTACTCTTTGAGTTTTGTGGATCTTGCCTTATTAAAAAATTCCTAGCCATTTTCCTGAGGTGATCCAACTAGTGACACCACCATGTGGTAGTCGTCTGATCGTGTTGGACCAGCCTCATGGGACAGGATTTCTTATAGGCATTGTGCTTTGGATAGTGTTCGAATACTTTTCCAAAACATTATTACTGTTTGGTCTTTCGGTCTCTATTTCTCTCAGAGCCTCTTGGAGAAGGTGAGCATAGGTTGCCTTCTCCGTCTTCCTAGGATTTCGAGATAACGTGAAGGTCGGCAACATCAAGTTTATTTTGAATGTCGTCAGACACTTGCTAGTTTAGAATTGATTTACAAATACCAGTTGTGGAAAAAGTGATACCTATTAGTGTTTGACTGCGAGAGTTTAAAAATGTTGGTGTAGTACCTCCATTAAAAATACAAAGATTTTTGGTAATTATATAATCATACAGTGACTTGCCTCTGGCGTTGTTATCCTTACTACCTCAACTGAAGTGAGCATTTGACTATTATCACTTATCAGCTCAAACTTTTGGTTCAGGCATTATTCAATCAGATCCTCTAGATCTAAAGTCGAATTGATAAGAAGGAATTAAGTTCTCCTCTATTGGTTTCAATCTTTTAAGGAGTAATTTTTCATATAAATTTTCGATATTACAAGTAAATAAATTGGTCTGTATAATAAAACTTCGTTAAGTATAACATTGGATGATTAAATTTTAATTGGGGTTTTAAATGTTTGTTGATTTTGTCATATTTTAATAGTTTGTGTATGGTACCTGATTCTGATAGTTAATTACTAACTTTGTTTATACATAAACTAAAAATGCGATTGTGAAATTAAAACTATTGTTGTGTTAAAACTGTTATTTCGGTCGAGGTTGAATCGTGATGCCAAGCTTTTCTCCCCCAGTCCCCACCCAGAGGATATTGTTAGCTACGCCAATGGCCCAATATTAAGCAAACACAAGTATATGGTTACAGCTTTTCTAACACCTCACAAAATATTATAGATGCATTAGGGGATCGGTGTAAAGCTTTTGCAAGGAGCACCAGCTCATTTAGAATCTCAATCACCGGCACGCATTAAACCGCGCCATAAACACATGCATACATGTTTGATTTTTTTATAAATAAATTCTGTAGTTGTTAACAATTCTTCTGGTGTTCTATACAATTAATAAATTATGCCTACAGTTGTAACAATCTCTATAGTTTTCTCTATGGGAAACCGAACATGGATACTTAATTGAGAGCAAACAATGGGATCATGTTCAACTGCAAAAATCTATCAATAATTGAACGGTTTACTTCCGTGTTCTCCGAACCATAAATGTTCAGCACCGATAGACTGGCTGGATAGTTAAAGTTAAAAATCAATAAACCGTTAATACCATTAGGTATTAGAGACTAAATGTAATTACAAGTATTTTTCTGAATTTTATTAACAATTTTTAAACCTTTTAATCATTCTTTATTGATAAATATTTAAAAAACTTCGCTGTTTATTTAAACATAGTATCTATTTCTAGATTATGGTTTTATTTACTGTACATAATGTAAAGTGCCAACATTAACCAAAATAAAAGTATCTTCAAACATTTAGGATAATTTTCTACAGGTTGTCATTTCTTGTTTATTTTTTAATGTCGTTGTATCCCAAGCTCTTATGAAGGCTCTTGTGAAAAGTGTACAATATCGGATAGACTTCTATTTGTTTAGCATTTTATCATTTTGAGATAAACGAGAATATTGATATTAGTAGCCAATTTAATATTGTATAATCCACGCCAGGAAGTCGCGAGAAAAAATATAGTACAAAACAGAAACTAGTGGGAAAATGTTATCAATAGAATTTTAAGTTTAAAAAGTATTTTTTTTTTAATTTAAGGAGTCGTTTGTTTAAACCAAGGAAAGTGTTAACTATTACCAACAATTCTTGGATTTGTTTTATAAAATTAAGCAACAACGCTAGGTTAGCATTGAATCTTATTTAAAAAGTGACGCATATCCTTTCAACTAGGCTCTATTGCATATAAAGGAATTTAAATTAATAAAATGCATTTGAATTGTTTCTTATTGTCCCGGGAATGTTACAAGAAGAACAAATGGTAATTGTAAAATACACTCTTGTTTCTCAACTTCTAGATTATATCAAGGTGTTTGCTACTAAATTAAAATAAATCGTTGTCTTATAGAAATATAATTTTACTTCATTTAGAATCTCGACATAAACTTATTTCATTTTATGAATTAACAAAAAATATTTAGTTTCAACCGTGGTTAGAATTAAATTGCTTATATTATTGGCCGATTGTTAAGGAATAGGTATAAACTATACAGAATAATACTAATCAATTGAATTGACAACTTTGATACTTTGTATTGTGGCGATGTAAACATATTCTAAAAATGTATAATTGTTAGAAACAACTATATTCTGAAGTACCACATTAACTGAGTACCTAATGTTGTTCAATTCAATTCCTAATATCGAAAAATAATGTATGTATATATAATGCGCATATTATGTAAGAGTTGTAAATATAATTATTATATTCTCAATTTAATAAACTTTGAGTAGGTACTCCTATGGTTATACGTGCATCTACATTTATTTTCATGAATGATTTTTTGCAGAAGTACAAAATAGATTTTGCTTATTCAGTTTAGACTAAGCAAAATAGATATTTTACTATGCAACGCAACGTTAGTTTAAAGGTTATTGTCTGACCTTTACATATCATTCACTGTATAAAAATGTTCTTAATAGTAATCGCTTTTTTTTAATTTAAATATCTATTTAACAAAAAAATGAATATCATGCTAACCGTGTCAAAAGTTACGTCCGTGAAGTTGGCACTAATAATTTTGGATATTTAAATATTGGAGAATTTGTCGTAAATTTTTGTGGAAAAATAGAATTTTGACGCTCATCCCCTTTTAAAAAAAAACCCTTGGTAGTGTTAACTTTACGGTAAAGTTAGCATTAAAAATAAGGCTAAATTACATTTTTTTTATATTGATAAATTGTAGCTTTTTGTCGTAAATTTGTTGTGGTAAAAAGTTTGTCGCTCAACCCCTTTTTGAAATAAACCCCAGTTAATTTTAATTTTGATGGAAACAAAGCAGTACAAATCACGAAAATAAGCATAAATTAAGTTTTTTATACGGAACATTTGTCGCTTTTTGTCTTAAATGTGTTGTGGAAAAAAACAATTTTGTCGCTAATCCCCTTTTTGAAATAAACCCCAGTTAATATTAATTTTGATGGAAAATAAGCACTAACAATCACTAGAATGAGCAAAAATTACATTTTTTTATATGGATAATGTGTCACTTTTTAGTCGCAAATTGTTGTGAAAAAAAATTGTCGCTCTTTCCCTTTTTAAAATAAACCCCAGTTAATTCTAATTTTGATGGAAAGTTAGCACTACCAATCACCAAAATGAGAATAAATTAATTTTTTTTATATGGATAATTTGGTTGATTTTCTTGTTTAAAAAAAATATGTCGCTCATTCTCAATGACCGTTTGTTTCCATGGTTCAACCTTCATTAATTAGACAACTTAACCATTATAAAGAAAAATTTGTTCAATTTTAGGTAAAAAAAAAATTAAGTTTACATACTACATTATCAATGTTTAAACACATAATGTCTGCGGTCACTGTTAATATTTTTCCACTATATACCATGGCATTTATTGTTTTGTAACAACTAACATTTTCTTGTATATGTACTTTCTTTATTCCAACACATGTATTTGTATTGTAGGCCTGAGGCTGGCCATAGTGGCCGAAACTATTCGCTTCACTTCTTAAAAATGTATCAATCATTGTTTTCATACTGGGATTTCATTTCAAAACTAGCCACCCAAAATAACTTTTAAAATATCTTTAAAATAAAAAAACAAAAAAACACGTTTATTTATATTTACGGGGATACACATTTTACAAGTATCTGTAATCGTGCAGTTTCATCCCCTAAGCGGTAGTGAATATCACTTCTAAAATTTTAAATGGAAAGGGGTATCATGTGATAGCTCTTCTTAAAGGTCTCTTTTTTTCCAATCTTTTGACACATTATTTTTTTAAATCGGATTAATTTTTCGCCAAGTTATAACCTAGAAAAATATTGAATTAAAATGCATGAGTATAAATACCGAAATAAACAAGTTAGCAAAAAGCCTTAAATGTTTTTTGTGTAAGATATTTTTGACCGTAAATTAAAACAATTTATTATTAGTAGATTATTGGTTTCGTTGTGTACTGACAATTTAATTTTGACAATGGTTTATTCTTTATAAGAAATAATTGAAATAATCTTTATTTATGGTGAAGAACAACGCTGTGCACGCAGAACTGCTCGTGTTTTTAATCAGAGACATCCAAAAAAAAAATGTTGGGCATCAGTATGTGTTGGATTTAGTTCATAAATTTCAAGAAACTGGGAGTGTATGCAATAAAACTGTAAGGAATCGTAGAGTTTTAACTGAAGCTGCACAAGTTGAGATTTTAGGTCATTTTGCCATGGAACCTCAAACATCAATACCAAAAGTCTCCAGATTAACAAATATTTCCGTTGGCTCTGTGCATAAAACGTTACGGCTAAATAAATTCTTTCCTTACAAAATACAGCTTTTACAACAGCTTGCTGAGGATGATTATGACATAAGATTAGAATTTTGCGAATTAATGACTCAAAGGGCAAATGAAGACCATAATTTTATTAAAAATATTTGTTTTACTGACGAGGCAGGTTTCTTTTTAAATGTATTTGTCAATAAACATAATTTTAGGTACTGGGACAATACAAATCCACATGTTTTTCGGGAAGAGCACAGCCAATATCCTCAGAAAATCAACGTATGGGCCGGAATTCTTGGTAATAAAATTATTGGTCCTATTTTCATGGAGGAAAATTTAACTGGGGAATTGTATTAGAAAATCTGATAAATCCTCTTATAACCGAATCCTTAGAAAAACAAATAGATCAAGATGGAAATTTGTTACTAGACGAAGAAAACCTATTTTTCAAC
This sequence comes from Psylliodes chrysocephalus, assembly GCA_927349885.1. Classification (NCBI taxonomy): domain Eukaryota; kingdom Metazoa; phylum Arthropoda; class Insecta; order Coleoptera; family Chrysomelidae; genus Psylliodes; species Psylliodes chrysocephalus. The sequence goes on along the minus strand of OV651826.1, from coordinate 8,547,361 downwards.
AGGACGGAGCACCTCCACATTATGCCTTGCCTGTAGGAAATTGGCTTAATGAGACATTTCCAGATAAATGGATCGGAAGAAGGGGTGCTATAGAATGGCCAGCGAAATCACCCGACCTAACGCCACTTGACTTTTTTTTATGGGGACATCTAAAAACTGTGGTGTATAAAACTCAACCTCGCGATATTCCTGAACTTAGACGTAGAATAGTGGAGGAGTGTGAGCGGATTACACCAGAGACGCTTCAAAAAGTGCGGGATGAATTCGAGCTGCGACTTTACCATTGCCTTGCCAACAATGGCGGACATTTTGAACATCTTATTTAAGTACAATGTAATTCTTACGCAAATAAAATATTAATAATGTGCACAGCGTTGTTCTTCACCATAAATAAAGATTATTTTAATTCTTTCTTGTAAAGAATAAACCATTGTCAAAATTAAATTGTCAGTACACAACGAAACCAATAATCTACTAATAAATTGTTTTAATTTACGGTCAAAAATAACTTACGCAAAAAACATTTAAGGCTTTTTGCTAACTTGTTTATCTCGGTATTTATACTCATGCATTTTAATTCAATATTTTTAATTTTTTCTGGTTTCTAGGTCATAACTTGGTGAAAAATTAATCCGATTTAAAAAAATAATGTGTCAAAAGATTGGAAAAAAAGATACCTTTAAGAAGAGCTATCACATGATACCCCTTTCTATTTAAAATTTTAGAAGTGATATTCACCACCGCTTAGGGGATGAAACTGCACGGTTACAGATACTTGTAAAATGTGTCCCCCCGTAAATATAAATTAATGTGTTTTTTGTTTAAAAGATATTTTAAAAGTTATTTTGGGTGGCTAGTTTTGAAATGAAATCCCTGTATATTATCGATTTAAAACATTTCTATCACCAGATTAAACCTCACAGTAAATTGTACTTTTAGGTTATGTTACTTTCTTTTCACGATGCTACTTACGATTTAAAATAAACAGCAATATTAAAAAAGTCGTATTAGGGATTTTTTTTTCAAAGAGAATCGTTCAAATGTGCTAAATCAAAAATTAAAACAAAAAATTTTGAAATCTCTCTTTAAAAAATGGACAGAAAATTTGAATCTTGCTCTCACAAGTTTGCCATGATTTCTTATTTAATTTTTTTGTTGATTTTGAAGTATTATTAAAAAAATCATGACCAACTTATTCGAAATGTCGAAGGAATCCTGACTCAAATTTTTATGTAGGAAACAATTTCGGTTTTTGGTATGTAAAAAAAATCATTGACTAATTAAAAACCAAAAAAACACGTATTTTTTATGCTTTAAAGAGTCTTTAAATAGTAATTTATTTGTAAGATCTAAGGAATGTGAGATACTATAATAATACTCTCCCTAATTCACCCCCTTACGAGTGAATTTCAACCCCTGAATCCAACTAAGCGACTTGTGTAAGGGAAGGGACGGATAATATTTGCTGTTGTACTCCGGAATGACTTACAGGTGAGGAAAATCCGGAAAACCCCACCCACCATTATCGAAACGGTAACGCATGGCGATTTTTATAATCTGGATGTCATATCAACAGAAATTAAATTTTTGCTAATTCAGCATCCATCAAATCCTATAAAGAACAATGCAAATAAATTCACATGGTCTTCAGTAGGATTCGAAGCCGATCCGATTGGGTTTGGTCATTAAAAAAAGTAAATCCTACCCCTTTTATCCCTTAAATTGATGATCAAAAAACGGTGAAACAATGATAAAATTGGCTATTTTAGAATTATTGGGGATCGTCAAGTTACCATGCATGGGTTATTTTAGAAAAGGAACAAGCTACAAATTCCTTTTTTTTACGACAAAATTACGAAAAAGCGACAAATCATTCAATAATTAAAAATTTAAATTTCTAACGTGGTGGAACTGACTTGACAGAAATCAAATTTTTAATACTAATAATTAGTAGAAAAAGTTTGGTGTTGAATTCTCTCATTTCTGTTCGTTTTATTTGTAGCATTCGCCTTCAAACATCACATAGTCGCAAAAAATTATTCGTTGCTTGTTCCACGAACACTACTAGAGGTTATGTAATGCGGTTTATTTTAATAAGGGGATGAGAAACATATTTTTTTCCACAACAAATTTAGGACAAAAAAAATGTAATTTATGCTCATTTTCGTGATTGGTAGTGCTAACTTTCCTGAAAAATTAGCAATAACTAAGGTTTATTTCAAAAAGGGGATGAGCGAAAAAAAAATTTTTCCTCAAAAAATTTACAACTATAATATAAAGCGATAGATGATCCATATAAACATGTAATTTATTCTCATTTTCATGATTGGTAGTGCTAATTTTCCATCAAAATTAGCATTAACTAAGGTTTATTTCAAAAAGGGAATTAGCGACAAATAATTCTTTTCCTCAACAAATTTACAACTATAAAGCAACAAATTATCCATATAAAAAAATATCATTTATGTTAATTTTTGTCAAAATTAGAATTAACTGGGGTTTATTTCAAATTTACGACAAAAAAGCGACAATTTATCCATATAAAAAAATGTAATTTATGCCTATTTTTAATGCGTATCCCATAAATATTTTTATTATTACATTTTTGATAAAAATTTTTCCTGTTTTTCGATTTATACATCGATCACCTTCGTGGTTTACCTTATAAATATTTTTGAAAAATTATCAGCTAAGTTATATCAACATAGATTATTAAAAAAGGTATTTATAGACACAAACAATTTTCTATTTGAGCAGTCATTAAATTTATGACTGAGCTATTTAGATCTACATAAAATTTAGCCGTTTTACCTCACACACATTTATAAAACTAAGCAGAAGATCGAATAATTTAATTACATTTTAATTTTTTGTTCCAGGCTTTATAAATACAACTAATATGTTTCCATCATTACAGTTACATGGTAAGTTAAATATTTATTTTAATTTATACGTGACAATTTTGAAATAATATAGATTTGTTAAATAAACAGTTTGTTGCAACTGACTTTTTTTTATCACGAATGGATTTATATTTTTTTAAAAATTGCTCGTCTGAACAATTTTTTATTATTTCAGTTTGTTAACGGGGGGTTGTCATTGACCTATTTTTTACCACCTTTCCTAGGCCTTCCTAGTTCATTACAATGAATTCTATAATTCATGACATTCAATCTTAATTACCGTGTGTATTTATGGATTTGTTATATGATGCCTATGACAGAATGGGTTATCTTATGTTGCTATGTTTTTAGAGATTGTATTGTTTTTCCATAGCACAATGTTTGATTGTAAGCTTCTTTCTGAAGCTATATACATATGAATTTAGTGTTGTAAGTCGACAGTATATAAATTGCATATTCTATTGCCGCTTACCTTGCGTTACTAGATGAAAGCTTCTCCACCCAGGAGAAGTTTAAATCTGAATTTGATCTGAAAAAGTAAGAAAGGTGATATTTTTCACATTATTTACTTAATGACATATGCTTTTACCATAGAAATAGAATAGAATGCCAATATAATGGGACATTTAAGCAGAAATTGAAACCTACTGTACCTGACCTGTCCCTGTAGTGTTGCCAAGTATATTAATCAAATCTAACAAAATAACTTAAATAATCAACTAATAATATGTATATGTAATTACATTTACAAAAATATATTAAATACGGTATCAATATTCACGATTCGATAACCTACAGATTCAATAGGCATTACCACTCAAATCGGGAGTTCCAATGCTATAATATGAAGCTCGCATTTACAGGTCCGTTCCCATTTAGATTCATTCAGTTTGTAGAACGCGTCTATTTGTGACATTATTTTGGCTAGAATTTGTGGTTTATTATTTAATTACACGGGGTTAGTGGCATTTTCCAATATTTTTATTTTATTAGTTCTGTGTATTATTACGTTATCTGTATCTGTAACGTGTAGAGGGTGGGTTAACCCACGGCACTTAGGCCTCACTAGGCCCATTGTGCATCCTACTAAGTTGATAGACACCTCTTAGCTCATGTGCCAGCCTACAAATTTAACGTAGTTGGCAACGTCGCCAAGATGTGCTTCTCTTGTATCGGCCGGTGTTAAATAAATCTCGCCGAACATAAATCTTCTAATAAATGAGAGCGTCAGGCAATCGTAGAGGATATGCTCAATAGTTTCATCTTCTTGTTCGCACCCTCTGCAGCCTGACAGTTTCATGCAATGGATATGCTTCCGTACTTGGCAATTACCAGCAGGGATCCTAGAATACGAAAAATATATTTCGTCGGTTTGTCTGTCGTCTGTATGTTGGCGCGATAGCTCAAAAACGGCTTTATAGAAAAACTTAAAATTTTGTATGCAGATAAGGTTTCTTTCTGGCTCAAAACCAGTTAAACTTTCGATTAGTTATATTCAAGGTGAGCAGTTTAAAAAAAGATATTTTTAAAAATCGGCATATTTCGACTAAAATTGGTATCTGAGAATTTTAGAAGTCAAATATAACAAATCCTAATTAAGTTTTTAAAAATTAAAAAGGGCGTTGAAAGGAATGGTATTTAATCAAAAAATGTTCCCATTAAATGGAAATAATAAAAAGTGTCCTTTTGGTTTGTGTGACTGAACCATTTTAGCAGTCGTTCATTATTGTTCAATAACGGTGAACGTGAAGAAGAATACAGACTGGACGCAAATTGAGATTTCGAGTGTGATCAAGAGGAAGATCGATGAAGAGAAATGTAAAAAAGGGTTTTTGATTTGGTGGTTTTAATTTTAAAATATTAAAATTTAAGTGCTAAGCAGTTCCCTGTTTTTACAATTTTTATATCGAGGGATGTAAAATACTTTACAGATTTTTTTTAGATAACAAGAGGGATCGTATAGAACTCCATTGAAAAGTCATTTTAAAGGGGAATTCTGTAAATAACTGGTGATTGCGTTACTTTTGATTTTAGCGCCCTCTAGCTGCATTAGAAACTGTTACATATTGTAAAGTTTGACACTTCATTTGAAAGCAAATTTTATTATTAATTTAATGCACCAAGTATACAATACTTTTTAATAGATAACTTTGAGTATCCCCATTGTAATCCAATTTATTTATAATAACATTACTCTCCCTATAAGTCACCCTCTCATGAGTGAATTTTAACCCCAAAAGCCGACTGAGTTTGCCCGCGGAAGGGACGGCTATTATTATTTGCCGTGGCTCACCGGGGCGACTTACAAATGATTGATGGTGCCATTTGACTTACACCACCACCAGCTTCAAAACGGTAACATACCGCGATTTATAATCTAGATGTCACATCAATAGAAATTAAATTACTGCTAATATGGCACCCATCAAATCCTACAACGAATTATGCAAATTAATTAAAGTCACATTTTTTTAATTAAAATATTGTGGTATAACGCCCAAGAGTTATTTATACTACCTGCGTGCCTCTGTATACTATACCGGACGTACTTGTTACGAATAGATGCTTTGTCATAATTACATTATTAACAAAATTACAGCAATGATCCAAACGAATGGAAACAAAACGAGATCTTCTCGCTGATCGGCTACACCGCAGAATAAAACTGGTTTCCTAAATATCTTGTCTTTGAAGATAAGGAGAGTGGTGCTAATTTTTATATTTGTTTGAAAAGAGGTTTTGGAAAATGTATTAAATTAAACTGTTGTTATGGATGTCTTTTAGGATTTTCTAGTTAATTACGACCACTTAGTACATTTATTATTTATTATTCTACCATGGTTAACAGAAGCGTCCTGTCCTTTTACAGTTACAAGATTTTTTTTTCCATCGAAAATAATTGAAATTTCTCTTATTTCCGCTAATGTCAGAAGTAGATGTTTAAGTATGAGGAAATAAACTCGCATTAATGTGGTTATTTTAGGCCTTAGAATATACCGAAATATTAAAAAATAATGTATCCATTTAAAAAATTAAAGACATTTTTATGGAAAGAAAATTTAAAATGTTTTTTCTTACTCTGTATAATAAAAGACCTTTTAATATCAACAGATAATTACTACCTTGTTTACCACAATTTAATCAAAAATTTTGAAATTTTAATTTACTTTAGTCAAAAATAAATATTTTAAGTAGGCCTAATGTTCATTTTTTTAAATAATTAGGCCGCATAGAGATACCCCTGGACAATAAAAAGTCCGCCTTAGGTATTTTCATAGACAAAGAAGGTGCTTTTGATAAGACCTTCCCCAAGATACTCACTAACCAACAGGAATGTTCCGCAGATGGTTAGTGGGTAGATACATAACAAGCTCTCTAAGCGAGCAGTAAACATAAGAGTAAAATATTTTAATATAAGAGGCTTGGTTGCGAGAGGAAGTCCACAGGGAGGGGTACTATCACCTCTACTGTGGAACATGGTCTTAGACACCCTCATCAGCCGCCTCAATAATGACAGTCTACACAATAGCGTACGCCGCAGATAACTTGTTTATCCTGAAAACAGGGAATTTCGAGAACATACTCTGCCAAAAAATGCAAGTAGCTCTCAATATTATAGAACAGTGGTGTAAGGACCATTCATTGTCTATTAATACCAAGAAGACAGAATATTTAAGAAAAGGGATAAACATGAAACTAAAACCCTCAGAATTCCAAAATATAAAACTAAACTTTGAAACAGAGGTTAAGTACCTAGCTCTCACCTTTGACAGCAAGTTAATATAGAACTCACATCTAGAAAACAGAGTACCAAAAGCATACATTACTCATGAACAATACCGTCGAATCATGGGGCGCACGGGGTCTGTCCCCCAAAGTATGCTGACATACGGTGCAGTTGTCTGGGTACCGAAAATTCAAAAATGGATAGCTGTCCGGAAACAAATTCATACCGGGGAAAAAAGTAATTTCATAAAAAGTCGTATTTTGTTACCTGTCAAGAGAAAAAGTGACCGAGCGCCGGAATCGCTAACAAGAATCGAAAAACTAGCGGAGTTGCCGCTACTACAAGTTTTTCATAGAAACTAAGCAGTACTAAATCAAAGAATCAAAGATAGAGAGAAAATAAATAATTTTCTCCGTTTTCTCTGACGTATATCAATGTTGTTTGTAATTACATTTTCTTTTATTGTGTCTCATTTTTAATTTTGTGCATTTTTTTACAATTTTAATTTAGTTTTAGAGTTAATAAAGATTGTCATAAATTTGTTTCATTTAACTGTTTAACATTATTATTTATTATATTTATTATATATATTTAACATAATTTTTATTGTAAGGTCAGTAGTATCCTGAGGATACTAGGTAAAAAATTATCTAAAACTCTATTCTCATTCTGACTGAATATGCATCACTCCGAATCCAAGGGCACTATACTTAGGAGCATACCAAATAGATGAGGGCGATCTACTTAACTTGAAGTCACTCCAAATTCTAAACTTCCTTGAGAAGACTATGTCCTTGCTGCATTAGCGACAGAAGGGGACACAATAGATCGTTTAGGTCTCAAGTGTATTAATACCGCATACCTATACATTTCTAAGCATATTCCAATAAAAAGTAATGCATGAAACTCTGACGAAAAGTGTTCTTCTCATAGTCAACTTTTAGACCTTGTAACATAAACTAGCTTCTTGCAGCATATCATGCCTTCCCCCAACTATTTTTATCAGCGAGGCATTTGTAAAGATTTATTTTAATTCCAGCTCAGTCTCGATAATAGACTGATAATTTGATTGACCTTGTGTTTAAACGAATTTTTATTATCCAATATTTACAATTACAACTTAACATTCATTATTGTTTTCAAATGTACGATTATTTTATTTCCACTAATATACGTGCGATTTACGAAAACCAACTTACTGGTAAATAAAATTGAGTACCTACACCTGATTCTTTGAAATGTGCTCGTATTGATTTTTAAGTTTATCTAAAAGATAAGATAAAGTTTCCCACGGGTGGGAAGGAATAATTATAGTATATTCACGTAAAATATGTATCACTAAAGCAAATATTTAGATCAACCTGTTCATTAAAAAATCGTATTTTTACTTATTTACTTACAAGGACCACAAAATATTTTTTTTTCGTTTCCGACTAAAGCTTAATGAAACTTTTAAGTCATTATCCAATATAATAGGGCCAAAACTAAGAAGGGTGTATTTGGCAAGAGAGCTAGCTAATGGAGATCATATACAGATTAGGAAAAAAGTATAAGAGCCATAAGATATAAGCAATTCGAGTGAACAGCCATCTCTATACTTTGTATACAACGCCTACCCCATAAGATCTCTTCGAAGTAACGTTACCGATGTTATAAAGGGATTGGATTAAATCTAATCTAAGGGAAATTTGTAAAAATAAATTTTGAAATGAGTTCTGTCTTCGTTTAAAACATTTTAAATTTTATTTTTATAGTTTTGATTTCTAAGCCATATGCATTAAACATTAGTTATGCCTCTTTTATGCAATTCAGATAGGACATATTTTGTTTAATATAATAATGATTTACAATCATAATATTATTTCCTTATGTTTATTACATACAAACGTGATACTTAAGAACTACAAACATATCTGCCTTTCACGTTTTAACTAAATGCTACAAAATAAGCTTCTAGAAATCTAGTTTGCCTCTGAACATTTTTTTTTATTTTAATTTTTTATTTCTTAAGGTTTTGTGTTTACATTTTTATAGGACATTTTTTTCCTGATACCCTGTTATAGAAGTTATCCTTCTGTTCAAGGTGGTGTGACCTGATTACAACGAGTAAGCTTATTTTATAGAGTTTCTGGCGCAAGGGGCCCAATAAGAATAGCCAAATTTTGTTAAAGTTTTGTTTTGGTTTCACCATTACTAGTTCCGAACCTGCACACTCTGTGTTTTGGTTTATCTTGGGAATGATTCCATAACAGTAACTTCGGTTCTAATCCAAATCAAGAACTGCTGCAGAATTGATATGTTCGTGCTTGCACTTTTTTGCAATTAGTTTTGTTATTGGGATCCTTGGCCATGTTTTGTGTTGGCATTTCTGCAAGGAATTTTCAAATGACAAATGAGAATGAATGATTAGTTGATGGTATGTTATAAGTTTGTTTATGAATAAACTATTTAATTAATTTACGTTTTGCAATATTTTATGGCCGCTTTTTTACTTTACTTTTTGACATTTAACTGTTCTGGCGGTGTTTTAGTTTTGAATACAACTGACATAATTACAGAACTGTTCAGAATCAAGGACTAGTGCGCAATAGTTCTGCGCATGGTTCTGGAACAATTCTCAAAAGAGAACCAAAACAAACATATTATTTCCATCTTTATTTTTCAGTCCCAGATAAAGTGAGAAATATGATTTAGGGAAACCACAGAAACCCAAATCACGATTCTGTACAAGTTGATTCTTATGGTAATGCTAATTTTTAGGTTGTTGCGTTATTTGGGTGTGTGAATTCTATCTGATAGATAGAGGGGCATACTCCAGTAAGTCCTGAAGTGGGTGATTTAATGTTTGAGCGTCGGTGAGGTTTGGTTAAGGTATTTTTATTTTCTGTTCAAGAGACGTACTATTTCTTGAGTAGGAAACTGGCTGAGATGGGGATACTGTTGGTTTGTTCGTAGAATAGTCTACTAGGAAAACGAAAAAGTAGATATTATATATGAATTATAGGTATGGATAAGTTTTTCTAAGTTTCAACGGCCAAAACGACCACATAGAACTCCGAGGAGTCCCGCTTGCCTACCTTATCGAGGGTGCGTTGGACATCGAAGAACCAATTGAAGGTGTGAGTGAATTTAACCCACAGGTAGTCAACTTCAGTTTGTTCTACAGGCTTGACTCCCAAGAGATCAATGTTTACGTCTAGGAGTTTTCTAGAGTTAGGGTGTTTGAATACGATAAATTGGGAATTTTGATGATTGAGTAAGAATCCTGATCTACCGAACCAGCGAGTATACTAGTTTCTGCAGATTTTGGGTTCGGATTGTTAATCGGTTAAAATGTTGGGCTACTGAAGGCAGAGCAGTATCATTGTGACGATGGGTTGTTTGGGGGAAGAAGATCGTGTGTGTATATGAAGAGGCCGAAGCAAAAACAATGAAGGTCGTTAAAAGTTAATTCTCTGTAAATTGAATTTTAAGTTTCGGAACCAAAATACACTTAGAGCAGGAATAATAAAGAAAACGAGTTGGTAGCCATTTTATGCAACGTTTATTGGATAATATTATGTGAAAAACGCTGTTTTGTTCTTGTCCTTCTTCACACACGTCTTACAGTGACATTCATCGTTTTTGCCGGTGACATTCGCCATTTTTTTAAATAATTTTTAGACAGAAAGCGATTCATCGTTTTGCTTTGTGCTCTTCATTTGAGGTATATAGGGAAGGTATATGCAAGGACTGAGCCATGTAGTGAAAAGAACAGTAACTTTGCCTGGCCCTTCTATTGGCCTGACAAAATCGGTAGAGAACATTCTCTTGTGAAATTCAAGGAAAGATGGGATGAAACAAGAAACTGCAGAGTTTCCAGGGAGCTCCTAATTTATCCTGACAACACTGCAGCAAACAAATACTAGACAGAATCTGCGCCTAGTCACAGGAATTCTGACTGGTCATTGCCAAGTACGGAAGCATCTCCATATCATGGGGCTGTCAGAATCCGCACTCTGCAGAGGGTACGAACAAGATAAGACTATCGAGCATATCCTTTACGATTGCTCGACGCTCTCATTTATTAGAAGATTTGTGTTCGGCGAGTTCAGCTAACACTGGCCGATATAAGAGAAGCACCTCTTGGCGACCTTGTCAACTACATTAAATCTGTAGGCTAGCTCACGAATTAGGAGGTGCCTATCATCTTAGGAGGATGCACAATGGCCCTAATGAGGCCTAAGTGCCGTGGGGATAACCCACCCTCCACACGCTACAGATACAGATACGGAACAGTAACTTTGCAATATCTATAGATTAGATATGATTAGAACTGTGGGATGTGACGCCTCCTCAATCAACGTCTACGTTTTTAGATCTATTGTGGATTGCAATTAAGAAGGGTAAAGTATTTGTAAGAAGGGTTATCGCGTTCCTAAATAATTAAAAATAATAAAAGAAGTCTAGATTCGAAATAGTAGTAATTTTTGAGATCATTTTAGATTATAATGAGTATTTCCCAATTTTATTTTTAATAATACATAAATTAAAAAAGTTTTGCTTATCGTTTAAGTATGCCTTTATTATTTGACTTATTTCGCGTTCTCTTGTGGTTTTCGTTGTCAGTTATATATCATAGATAGTCATGGAAATCCTGTGTGTCATTGGGATTCCTTGATAGGGCTAGGTAGGTAACGTATGGTTCATTAGTTTTGCGAAAAATTCCAAAGTCAAATATTTTCGTGATAAAAGTGTTCAATAGGGCGAGCCTGGGGTAAGTTTGGAGGGTTATTGGTTTTCGGCATGTATGAAATATTTTGCTGTCTGAGCCAGTTTTGTGTTTCTCTCGCTTAATGACATGAAGCCAAGTTGGGCTCAAAACATTATTTCATTTTCGGCATAATTCCCTTCAGTAAAGTTAGCCAGTTTCGTTAGGCAGTTGTCGATATCACTCGAAACCACCGAAAACACTACAAATCATCATTAAAAATCATGGTCGAAATCATCACCGAAATCAATTCATCGCCCAAAAATATAAATGTAGATCAAAAGAGAAGCGAAGAGACTCCAAAAAAAGTCATCGTATAGAATTAATGGGGATTTTTGTCAAAACCACCTAAATCATATAAAATCAATTTTAATTGATTTCCGAAATACGGGTACGTTTTAAACTTAGTGGTTTACCCCTCGTTCGCCCCTAACATGACCATCATAATATAGCTTTGCTAAACCCTTTAAAGATTTAGCACACCGTACCAAGTTTGTGTCTGCAATTTTTGCTTTTTTCTTAAATCTTCTATTGTCTGGACACTACTCTATGTTAAATATATAAAACTCATCGTTACTATTGATTTGAAGTTCCCAAGGTGAAATATTTAATAACTCAAATACATTACAACTTTTAAGAACACCGTAAATTTGGTACTCATTTTCAAACAGAATATTGCATTTCTGCCAAGGACACTTAGAATGTAAACTCGTGTTGGCTTCAAAAATGTTGTAAACAATTTTATTTGTATTGGTTATATATCTATGACTAAATCAACCTGAATTATTACATACTGTCTAGTATTTCTGTTAGTTATTTATATTGCCATGTTAATGCCAAGCGCATTTCTAATTTAATAATGCCTAGTTTTCCCAAAGGTTCTCACTACAATTGCGCCAAAGACATATATATTATCATGTGAATGTCAAATAGATGTCGACGCCAAGTCGTACTATAGTTTACTTAATAACCAGGAGTAATTCGAAAAGCCTTACCACTTAAAGTAACTAGATTTATTACAAAAGAGCGTGTTCCGAAATTGTCTATGAAATAAATGTCATAGGAGTCGATTTTTATTGGTCCCAAACAACGGTGGTAAATTTCACATTGGTGATCTAAAATGAACTGTCAAATGAAATTCAATATGGCAGTTGACTTGTTGACGTTATAGGTTATCAGAAATATTTTTTTTGCTTTTGAAATCGACTTTTTGAGAATAACTTGGATATTAAAATGGAGATTGAATATGAAAATTGTTAATAGAATATCCAGATGCAGGTTAGCATAAAATATAAAAATATGGTCTCTTTATATTTTCAAGGATATATTTGTAATAGGTATAAATTGAAATATAAGTCAATCAGTGGCTAGGACGTTTTTACCATACAGTGGGACAACTGGATCACATAGGGACTGGAATTCCTACTATGGATATTGTGGCTTATTTAGTGTTAACCCATAGTTAATACACAATCAAAGGGCAAATGAAGGCATTCAAAAGCTTACATGCCTATACTTATTTTGAGTCGGGATTTGTTTTGAAAACTGGAACTACTACATGTCAACATTATATCATTACTAAAACTATTTAATAATGTCAATTATAAAAATGGGACACAGAGTAAAAATAAAACTTTATTTTATAAAAGCTACAGAATGACTAATATAAATATCAAGTAACAAACTAACGTCAATTCACATCTCTAGGTGACAGTAACAATAATAAATGGATAACAAAGAATAATTTCAACAAATAATATTGTAGGTCCTTTTAACTATAGTTGTAATTTTTATATTTAAATGTAAACTATTCATACCTACCTATGCATTAATTTTAAGTAGATACTTTTAAATATTTGTTCTGAAACTATTGTTAGTTAGCTCATTATACTAAATTAAGATTATCTCTAATGTAGTAGATGGTGTTTTAAATGTTAATTAACAATTTTGTAAATGGTTTATTTTCTAATAAATAAAACAAATAACATTTATACATTTTAGTAAGAAATTCCTCAATTTTTAGTTTTAAAAAATCAATAATAAATTTGTTAGTTTTTTAAGCAATGTTGACCAATTTAAAATATGTACTACACTGTACAGTTTTGTAAAAAGGTATTTTTTGAAAAATATAAGTTAGAAAAATATAACATATTATTATGAATAGTAGTATCTTGATTTTATAAATTTGCTATATTAAAAATAAAAAAAATACATAAGTAGTGCCTACACAACATAATAAGTGAAAAGAAAAAGTACGTCTTGAAATTTACATAGAAACAGAAACAAAAAACACCAGGTATTTACACACAACCAAACATAAGGAATCATCTATTATTTTTCATAATTTTGAGATGTATGAACAATTTTTGTTTATGAATAAAACTCAGTCCTTACCAAAGACTTTTAATAAAAAATAACCCACATAGCGATAAAAAAAATTAATTAGTTGACACAATACTGGTGTTTTTTTGGTTTCTGAAACGAAATGAGATTTAAATTTTCAATGGCCAAAAAGTAAAAACAAAAAGAAAATTGGAAAGTTGTCCACCTCTAGTCCTAATGCAAGCTTCTATTCACCTTATTAAATTGTCAACATTGTCTTGTTTTCCCATTCTGCTAATGTTGCATCAATAAGCTGTGCGACATTTCATACCCTGTTTAGACGAGCACTAACCCTTCTTTTGAGTTGGTCCCATAAGTGTTCGATAGGATTTAGGTCTGATAAACATGTATGCCAGTCTAAAATTGTGACACCTTCCGTTTCAAGACATGAGGAGGTGCATTATCGTGCATCAAGATAAAATTATCCCCATTTGCAGCTCTCCAAAGCCTAACGATTGGTTTTAGCACTAAATCAACATACCTCTGACCGATTAAAGCTTGTTGAATTGGTAACAATGAAGTTTTTGCTGCCAGCATAATACCTCCCCAGAACATTACAGTTCCTCCTTGATATCTTCGGACAGATCTGGCAGCCTGGAGTCTTGGTCGTCTTCCTGGAGCTCTGAGGACCCAAATTCGATGGTCAACTGATCTTAGGCCAATTCTGGTCTCATCCGAAAAAAGAAATTTTTTTTCAATTCTCAATTGTCTAGTTTTGGTGTTGAAGGCACCAATTTAACCGGTCAATTTTATTTTGCCTAGATAACTCGAGACCGCAACTCTCTCCTACTGTACAACCCTCGAGCGCGACACTTTTTCACACCTGTAGCTGCCAGAAGTTGTCATTGCAGCTCTGGGTAAGAAACACTGGGGTTACTTCTAGCAATTTGGCACACAAAGCGGTCCTGTTGTTCAGTTGTGACTCTTTGACGACTTTGTCTGGGCCTGTTTTTGAGAGGTCCTAGTTCCAAGTACCTTGCATATGTTTTCGATACAACACCCTGAGTAACGCCTACTACCTCTGCTACGTCTCTTTGGAGCATTCCTTGTTTAATGAGAGCAATAATTCTTCCCCTCAACACATCTGTTAGTCCAACATAGAGCATTTTTTTGTTTTTTTTTTTTTTTGGACCGAAATAAAATTACCAGAGAATCGTGATTTTACTACTGAACACAAAATTTAGAAGATAATAAATCGCAGCAGTCGTTTCTTCTTTATTATCATGTTTTTTTAGAAAAAAAAAGCCTTATCTTAAAGTTAGATACCAAATTTTTTCCTTACAAATAGTTTATTCAAAAATACTCAGTGATTCTATATAAGTTTGGTTGTATGTATACTTATATTAATCTACATCAGAAGATTCGGATTCAAAAGATTTCATTTCATCTGAGCTTCCAATGTTGACAGTTATTTTTAAGAACTCTATCATAACATCCCTTATTCTATCCAGTGTATTCATTTTTTCTTCTTCCTTAATCACATGTTGTACATATTTATGCCAATTTGTGAGCGTTACATTTCCAATAGCTTGTAATAAAAGTCCTTTCATATCTGCTAACTTAAAAGTTGTGTTTTTAGCTGCCACCTCATTCTTTATTTGTGTTCACAACAGTTTTATGGGATTTAATTCAATGGTATTGGGGCAGTCGTAACCCAATTTTATTGGCTTCTTTTGCCATTTCATCGACAACATACAAATTATGTGCATCTTTATGTTACCAAATTAGGTGTAAAAGTTGACACCGTTTCGTATTTATATAAAAGTCAATATTTTTAATTTGTAACTACTCCTGCATTTCAGCTTTTCAGAATTTAACTTTTCGACTATAATATGATGCATTATCCATCACAATCACAGCATCATTAAATATCTTTGTCAAAAAAGTAGAAAACTAATTCTCAAAGACGGGAAATTACCATGAAGAGATGATTTCCCGTCTTTTTGCCTTCAAAAACCAATAATGCATTATCTACAAAACTTTTTTTAGAAGCAGAATGTGAAATAATAAGGCGTCTTCCTTTCTTGTAGGGATTTTCACGTCCGTGGATAAACCTTCAATAAATGCTTGACGTCTACTGGTTACATTTTGGTCCATCCATGTTTTTCCCTTGATGGACCTTCATTAGTCCAAGTTTCATCTTTTTTATATTGTTTGATGTATTTTAAACATAATAACCTCCATCTAAATATATTATCACTTTCTATCAATACACTTTGACGATTTCTTTTCAAATATCTAAAAAAATAAATATAATAAACAGTACATTTGACTCTTCAAAGTTACAAACTTACTTACTGGTGCTACATCGCGTATATTGACTCGCCCTATACAGCTGCAAAGTAGCTTCTTTTGATAATTAAAAATAGAATAGTGTATTATATAAATATCGACAAAGTCCAACATTTGGTGTGGGTACCTTTTGTAGATTTAAATTAGATCTATATTGTGACAAATGGTTAAGTGACGTTATCAGTGTCGATTTGACGTTTTATCATTGTTTATTGATATGGAGCGTTACACGTTAGAAAAACGAGTAGAAATCGTATTATGTAAATAAGTCAAGTGTTGTGAGCGTGCAACAAAATTTCGCACAAAATATCGTGTTATGACCTCACCAGTTTTTTCTTTTGGTGCTATCTAAAAGGCAAGGTTCATGTGGATATACCATACACGTTTGAGGACCTAAAAGCGACTATTTCGTCAATATGTCGCTGGTATACTTCCGGAAGTATTTCATTTAATACTAAACAATAATTGTTACTAAAGTAAGTCTAATACAGATCTTCCAAATTTTATACAAAATTAGTAAAAGGTTTCAGAGTTCGTATAAATGCGTGGCAATAGCTAAACTTTAAAATTCTTCTCGTAAAATATCCCTGATTACCCGAACAACCTTTAACCTTAAGAACTCGTATCAACAAACCACCCACTCCTAATTTCGCTAAAGACATAGTTGGTTTTATTTTAGTGAAAGTAAATCTTTAGAAAAATAAAAATTGGGATTTATGGAGTGATCTACAAAAAAATGTGGCTAACATAGGCCCTGGAAAAACTCTTCAAATGCAGCCGCATTTTGGTAATCTTCGAGTAAAATAGACACTCGTCAACGTGCAGCAAGCTGCCATTGTTGACTGAACGTTGGCACGTGTCTATTTTACTCGATAAGAAACTGTGGTTTGCCAAAATGCGAAAGAAACCGCTCATTGCGGTCCGTCTATTTCCGCCCTAAAACCCATAATGATATCATGAGACATCAACTTTTAGCCATCATATACGGGATGTCACAAAATATACATTTTGTGCAAAAATAAACTACTTAACTTTTGACATAATCGAAAAATGTTATTATGGAAAGTTGTTTAGAATTAAAAAATACATTTAAATGTTTATTTTATTTAGTACATCATACAACATGCACATTTAAAAAAAAAAATGTTCAATTTGAGAGCGTATATAAGGGCATAAAACATTTTAAAAACTCACTTACTAGT
The DNA here is from genome assembly GCA_927349885.1 of Psylliodes chrysocephalus. NCBI lineage: Eukaryota > Metazoa > Arthropoda > Insecta > Coleoptera > Chrysomelidae > Psylliodes > Psylliodes chrysocephalus. Next base: position 8,530,105 of record OV651826.1, on the reverse strand, counting down.
CCAGAGCTGGGTAATTACATGTACATAATTACAAAATACTGTTTCAAAAAGGAATTAATTACAAGTACAAAGTACATGTTGTAAAAATAGGAATTATATTGATTTAATTACAATTACATGAAAAAAGGAATTATCAATTACTTTCATAATTAATTTGCGGATAAAACAACAAATTATGATAGAATTGGGGAACGATGAACCAACCGGACCAGTACGAACATCCGTTTGCAGCGACTTTCTTAAGGATTCCTTAAAGTTAAAGATATCTTAAGGGCGGGTTGTATAAAGCTTACTATAAAAATATATAAATATTACGACTGAAGCGATCTTAGAAATTATCTGAAAAGAGCTGTAAAACGCGAAAATAGAGCTCATATGCAATATGCATTAAATGCAAATAAATCTAATATCAGAAAACATGGAGCTAGGTTCAGCAATGGGGTGTATTTAGAAAAAAGTGATAGAAGGGACATTCCAGAGCACTTAAGAAATCCAGATGCAATGAGTGATTACTTTTTAAAATCTCTATTAGAATTCTACAATAATATATGCTTATCTGAAAGTATTTGTACCTTTAATGCGTTCATAGAAATGCATATTTATAAAACTTTAAAAATTATTTCTTACAATGCATATGGACCTGATAACATGAACATAACTATGTTAACTCTGGTTGTGCCATATATTAAAGAATTATTTAACGATCTATTGAGTCAAGGAGTTATTAAATATATGGAAAAGTGCCGATATTATTCTACTACCTAAGTTGCAAATCCTTGTGAATATTATAATTTGAGGCCCATATCACTACTAATTAAATATTTTTGAAAAAAATATTTTTTTCTCAATTTACTAAATTTTTAGATGAACAAGGATCATCCTATTTTTCGGTTCTCTTATTAAGTATTTTACGTTTGTTGTTTTCCCAATAATATCGTCAATAAAAACTATGAACAACAGAGGCCCAAGAACCGAACCTTGCGGTACACCTGAGATTTGGTTAAAATAATATGATTTAAATCCTTGTTGTTGCACATACCGACATCTGTTTCTGACTTCTCCCATCTAAAGTCTCTGCCAAAAATTGTGACCTGCTCTTCATAAATCCGTGTTGATATTGTGATAATGAACCCGAAAGATGTCTAGATAAATACGTATGCATAATGAATTCAAATACTTTGAAGATCACTTTAGAAAAATGACAAAGTATGCTAACGGGTCTATAGTTGTCAAGATCATCTTTGGTACTTTTTTATATGGCTGATGCAATTTAAGATATCCAAGGTTCAGGAAAAAATGGCTTTTTTATTATTAAATTAATAATAGTAGACAGTGGAGTTGAAAGAACGTTCACGCAGTTTTTAATTAAGAAGGTTCCATAGTCATTTTTGGCATCTTTTTATAGCATCTATCGCTTCCTTTTCAGATAAATGATGCATAGTTAAAATAGGCAAATTGACAAAGGTAGAGATTGATTGATTAATCAGATACAAATACCTGCACAATATATATAGTGCTAATTTATTATTGCAGCTGGAAAACTAGAGGAGTTTTTAAAAGAGTTTACGTATGACTAAAATTGCTGAGTGTTTTAATGAATATCATTTTCCATTCTTTGAGCATATTGGTAATGAGCAGCTGTCTATAGACATCAAATTGACAAATATATTATTTCGGTCATTTCGTCGAAATCACCCTTAATATACATCATCATATACATAATTTCCAACGAATTATCTATAAATTTTCTTTTTGGTTATTCAAATGACCTCTTTTTGGACTCTTCACTTGTTTTTTTTTTTTGATCCACCACCTGCTATGTTTATATTTCGTCTAGAGAAAAATTGATTTCGAAGTGATTTCGATGATAATTTCGGTCATGATTTTCGGTAATTAATTTCTTGATTTCCGTGATGATTTCCGATATTGAAGCGATTTCGGTGATTTCAAGTGAAAACGTACGGAAAGTGTCCTTGCATTCAGAGGTAGGTTGTCTTTTGCAATATCACCCTGGCTCCTTCCCTATACAGCAATCTGAATCTGTTAGGTGCCTAGTTATCCTCTGCCTTCGTGGTCTAGCAAGCACGTCATCAGTCATTAATTTGAAACAAAACTTAACAAGCAAGATGGACAACGCATCTCTTGGGAAAAATTGTATACTAAAAATTTTGCTAATTTACACTGAAGTTAAACAGGGTGGCTATTTCGCTATCCCCAAAGAAAATTTAAATTTTTTACACCGTTGAATAGATAATTAAAAACACTTTCAAATGAGCTATCACTCGACTACCCATGCAATTTATCATATAATACGTACATGAAATAAAATAAAAATCATTGTGACCGAAGAATTTTAGCGTAAACGAGTTAATAGGGGGAAAGTGGTAACACTTATGATGCGCACAATTTATCCGGTGTTGGTATTGATTAATCTATATTTAAAAACGAAAGAAATGTCTTATTTACGCGGAAAATCGAGGAAGATTTTTAGCGCTAGCGTTAGCCTGTAAGCGGTAACGTCGTACCATCCGGTTCCTAAAATAGAATCAACGCAAATAGTTCGTCTGATACATGGTATATTAATAAAGGTAAAACAGATGTTCTTATTTACTCACCTAAGTGGAGGCAAAATATTTTTCAAATTTCATGCAGATGTTGTCTCGCGCACGTGTCTTTCCATGTCGTTAAACTTCTCTTCTTCAAGATGACATTTTGCCACTACCAGATGAAAATATTCTACCAAGATTACAAACATATTTTATTGCTCAATATTTTTAGGACATTAAAAGGATTTTTTTCTACGGCTGCTATACAAAATTGGGAGGGTGGACTAAGCTCCACATCACTTAGATTTGGACTAGATTAGATTTCGACCTTTTCAGATCTATTGTGGATATCCTTTAATCGTTGATTAGAGTACATTGTCTAGTTTAGTATTTTGTAGTAGACTCCATAGACTGGGAAGTAATTCTCCGATGTGGCTAGTTGCCGTTGGTTTTTCTTCTCCAAATGTAAGGAATCTCAGCCTTGATAGACTTTTACAGTAACACCACACGTGTACTGTAATTTCCTCATTTTCCTGGCAGAATCGGCTCAAGGTCTCTTCTGTTAGACGGTGTTATACCCTAATACTCTAGTTTTTTTTCTATTATGGCTTAGTAGATGCGTAAGTTTTGGCGATGGTCTTTTTAAGAACTCTTTGGCCTGTCTTTGTCCTGATGAATTGTTCCACCATTTCTGAGATTGCATGTTCTGATAGATGTCTTTGTGCCAGCACAGAAACGTTCTGGACCAATAAGAGCCTTCGAGTACTCCTTCTAGGGCTAGTAAATCAGAATATTTATTGCCCTTATGTCCTCTGTGGCCTGGTACCCAAGCTAAGTTTAGTCTGTTTTGACTGCTCAGCTCTGTTAGGCCCTAAACAATCCCACACAAGCATGTGCATGAAACTGAGTGCTTCTAACGTTGCTTGACTGCTGAGTACATGACAATGGTTCTTTCATTTTCCTTGTCTTCAAATTTCTGCTTGGAATACTGTCGCATGTTTACCTAAGCTCACTGAGCCCTATATGTACCTAATCCTGAACCTTCTGCGTGAATAGGAGGTCCTCCCGTCCACGCTTCCCTGTCTGGTATACTTACTTTCCCTGTATCTGTGTAACTGGGAGAGTGGGATAAGCTTCACATCAGTTAGTCCTCATTAGACTCATTATGCAACTTCCTTGAGTGGTTTCCTCTTTGTAAAGTAGTTGGTAAAGTTGACTGTAGTTTTACAATCGTCACAGATCTTCTAGTTTACATCGCGTACATAGAGATCAGCCAAACTTACTCTATGGATGTTTGCGAATTTAGTAAAATAAATGCTTACATTGACGCATCTACATTCTACATTAATGTATATTGCTCTTGATGAACAAAACATTCCTAGTACTAATCGGTTATTTTGGGGAAGGTGATCATATCTATGCATATAATAAACTATATTACAATTTAACAAAACTTCTTTTTTGCGATTAAAAGCTGTTAAATTTAAATATGTGTCATTTTGTATGTTCACATTTGATTTAGTTACTTTCCTATAAACATTTTTAATGGAAAAACAGTTTGAATTCATTTAAGAAGCTATGAATGTCTAAAATAATGTTACGATTCCAAAAATAATAATACACCAACAGAAATTTTTTTTGAAACTTTATTTTTAAAATTTTCTGCTGTTTTGTTCTGTTTTAAGTTAAAAGATTTCAATAAATTATATTTTCAAAAATGATGTTGTTTGGATTAGTCCCTAGTCAATCACCAGGGTCCAGGAGTGGTGGCACATGCTAAAATTTAAGGATCCTACTGATAAGAAGATTAGTAAAAATTGAAATGTTCAAAGGTAGAAGCAAAATGGAATGAAAATAAAATGAGCTACAACCATAAAAATAGAGAGAGGGATGAAGAAATTGTCATTTCAGGAAAACATTTATAGACGTAGAACCGTCAGGATACTGGCACGTCTGCGCATTTAAATAATACCAGAATTGTACTCAGTTTTTTACTAATCCCATAAAAATATACATATTAAATTATTCAGAATACTAGTTTTTTTTAATTTAATGAGAGGAAGAAACGATACAAATAACCAGATGTGGTTGAGATAATTGAAGTACAAATCTAGCGCTGTGGGAGACGAGGGGGAGTCGAATATAGATATGAAGCAAATTAAACTAAATCTTAGAAATAACTAACATCACTTAAGTTTAGGGCCGGCACCAGTGAATAAAGGAAACTAGGTAACTATTTTTATCTTTGTCGGTTATAAGCAGATAGGGTTAGGTTTGGCCCAGAACACTGCGGCCTCTTGGGTCTATTGTATTCCCCTGCTTTCCCCGTATTGAGGTATTATCTTTGGAATAGTCCTGCGTCTTTGATTAGTTTTAAGTTCTCTATCAAGTGTTCCTGGGGCATTCTTTCCGGTTTTAGGCCGAAAAGGATGCGATGCCGCCTAGAAAGGTGCGAGGTTTCTTCCTCTTCCATGCAGAGTCTACACGTAGTGGGATCATTGTGTAATCCCATCATATGAAGATGTTTCAGCAAGCAGTGCCTGTTAGTAATCCCACAATGGTGTATATCTGAGGCCTTGCGAGTTGTAGTGCCTCAATACCCATGCGTGGGTTTAGTCCCCTTAGCATGAGCTTACTGATTTTGTGTCCTCTTATCTGTTGCTAATGAATTTGGTGTTTTATGGTTATCTACTTGTTTATTGCCTGTCGAGCAGAGGTTGTTTTACGTTGTTTTGCTTTGGGTCTTGTGAATGGTAGTTCTGGTCCCTCTTTGGCGAGTTTATCAGCCTTTTCATTTCTTTATGCCCTGGTACCCACGCTAGTTTCACCTTATTGTTGGTTTCCAGATCATTTAGTACTCCAAAGCAGTTCCAGACAAGCTTTGAGTTGATTCTGTTTGAATCAAGAGCCTTTAAGACTGCTTGGCTATCTGAGAGTATTAGGATGGTTTGTTTTTTTGTACTTCCTTCTTAAATTCTCTCGTACACACAATTCGATTGCATGTATTTCAGCCTGAAATACAGTGGTATGTTTTCCCAGTAAGATGATGATGTCGCATTTGGGTTTAACGTCATGTATTCCAGAACCTGTTCCCTTGTTAATTTTAGATCCATCCGTATACCATACGAGACCGCTAAGCAAGTATTTCTCTACCTCCTTATTTACCTCGTTCCAGTTACAGTTGACCTGGAAGAGTATGTTGAAGGTTAGGCGTGGTCGTCTGATCCCATGTTTAATATAGGATCATTTACTTCATGTGTTATTCTGCTATGTTTTATATGTCTAAGTGGGTTTCAGTTGTTGGAGATGTCCAGTCTGTATGCACTCATTCAGGCCTCCCCCTTTATGACTAAGTTAAGGGGTGGGAGGTTTAGAATGATTTCCATATAGGCTGTCGGTGTACTTCTCAGTGCTCCTGTAATACAAAGGCATGCCAGCCTCTGAACTCCTGAGAGGGCATTGAGAGCTGTTTTATGGTTTACTTTTGGCCACCAAACAACCGCTCCAAGGGCCATCGTGGGTCTTGTTATTACCAAATATCTATTATTTTAACTATTTCTTTTATTTGAAAATCATCAAGACATTACAGAATACAAAAAATATCAGGTTTACAAATTATAACTACGGTAGCGTAGGTGTCTACAGCGCGGCATTCATTTGTCAGCCAATTTTCTGGTAAATGAGACACGGTTTCGGATCCTACGGAAGACCATGTGAAGTTATTTGCATGGTTCTCTATAGAAATTTAATTTCTGTTGATATGACATCCAGATTATTAAAATAAAATCAACATGCGTTACCGTTTTCGATGATGGTGGGTGGGGTTTTCCTCATCTGTAAGTCAAATGGGACCATCAATCATCTTTAAGTCGCCCCGGAGCGCCACGGCAAATAATAGTAATAGCCGTCCTTTTCCCCGCACAAGCTCAGCTTTTAGGGTTAAAATTTACTCGTAAGGGGGTGAATTAGGGAGAGTATTATTATTATAAATAACATCTCCGAACCCCAAAGGTGAAAACGAGATTTGAAAAAAACCTGTCGTAGCTGGGATTCAATCCCAGATATCTTTGGTCTGACACAAATACCCTACCTCTAGACTCTAGACCATTACGACATTGACTGTCGAGATTCCCAGACGGCAGTTTGATGTGCTAATTCGGGCCAAGCGCCGTTTCAGGCTCGTTCTCAAATCTTCAAATACCTCTATACAGCATCGGTGTGTATGAGAAATGCATTGATGTATACTAAGCTCATATCTTCCGTCGTGAGTTAAGTTTTCAATGTACGTTTAGCGCCGTAAACCTGAGTATGAAAAGTGTGAATTTAATACATCGTAGAAAGCAAATCGAAATTCGAATAAGTTGAAAATTCGGAAACAAATCTCAAAAATCCCCCTCTGAATTATTAAGACCCGTAAACAAATACCTGGAGATTTGAAAAAAGCCTGTCGTCGGTGGGATTCGAACCCAGATATCTTTGTTCTGTACACAAATGCTCTACCTCTAGACCAGTGCTCCGCAACCGGTGTGCCGCGGCACACTGGTGTGCCGTAAGCCGACTTGAGGTGTGCCGCTCTTGCAGACAATACGAATCAGATTCGTATTGTAGCGAGACCCGCGAAAAATAAAGCAATCTGACAACAGCGCCGATGGTAAACGTCTATCCGTCTATCGGCGCGGCGCGGCGGCTTGATTCTCGAAGGCGACTAAACTAGAAAGATCCGTGCCGTTCGAGGCGCGACTCGATGTTTTCCTGAACATCGCCACTGCCTATATAAGCGCGCCTGTCGTCGCTCAGAGACTCAGAGAGAGTCGAATAGTCAAGTGAATCAGATAAATACGCGGGCAAACAAATAAATCGTAGAGTGAAATAAATAGTGAATTGCTATATAAATAAATTCTTGTGCCTTATAAATAAGTGAACTGGACTAAGTTTTGTTGCAGTATCTACTTTTATAAATAACTATAGTGCTTCAAATATGGATAAATTTTTGCTGAAATCACGAGCAGATGACGAAGAACCTAGCACAAGCTCCAGCATAAGTGCTGCAAAAAGAGCAAAAAAGGTGCTGAAAAGGAAGTACAATCAAGACTACCTTCGATATGGTTTCACTTGGTGTGGCGACGAAGCGGCTCCAAAGCCTGAATGCGTCATTTGCGGTGAACAGTTGTCAAATGAAGCAATGGTACCCAGCAAACTAAACCGTCATTTGATCACAAATCATCCCAGTTGCGTCAAAAAAGACATTCAATTTTTCCAACGGCGCTTGGATCAAAATAAGAAACAAAAGCAGTTTATGAAATCGGCGGTTACGGTTTCTGAAAAGGCATTAGAAGCAAGCTACCTTGTTGCAAAATTAATTGCACAACAAAAAAAACCGCACACTATCGGTGAAACGCTTATTAAACCAGCATGCATGGAAATTGTTAGACTTATGCTTGGGCCAAACGAAGTTAAGGACGTGAGTAAAGTTTCTTTGTCGGCCGATACTGTTAAAAGACGTATCCAAGATATGTCAAGTGATATTTTGGGAACACTAATTAAAAAAATCATTTCGGCTGGAATTTTTGCGCTTCAAATCGACGAATCAACCGATATTAAAAATAAAGCACAACTGATGGCTATTGTACGTTTCGTTGACGAGGACTCTATTAAAGAACATTATTTATTTTGTAAGGAGGTTCCAGAGAGAACTACCGGTGAACAAATTTTCCAAGTAACTGATAATTTTTTTAAAATACATAATATTCAGTGGACCAATTGCGTTGCTATTTGTACAGATGGTGCTGCTGCAATGATGGGCAGTAAGAAAGGTTTTGTATCTTGTGTAAAACAAAAAAATCCGTCAATACAAATTACACATTGCTGCATACATCGAGAAGCATTGATGGTCAAAAATTTGCCCGAACAGCTTTCGATCACAATGAATGAATGTATTAAGATCATAAACATAATTAAATCGAGAGCCTTAAATTCGCGAATCTTTGGAATACTCTGTGAAGAAATGGGAAGCGAACATGAATCCTTACTGTTTTATACAGAAGTTCGTTGGTTATCCCGGGGAAAAGTTTTAGCTCGACTGTTTGAACTTCGCTACGAAGTGCGTGAGTTTCTTTCAAGTCAAGATATGTACGATCTATGCCAGCACCTTCATGATGAATACTGGATAGCCAAACTTGCATACATGGCGGATATATTCGAACATCTGAATGAACTTAATAAAAAAATGCAAGGACGGAATGAAAATATATTGACGTGCTCCGATAAATTACAAGGGTTCAAAAAGAAACTTGAACTTTGGCAGGAACAGTTGCAAAAAGGATGTCTAGAAATGTATCACAGGACCAACCACAGTACGATGGAAAACAAGCAGTTGATTGTGGATTTGGCCCAACAACATTTAAGTATGCTTCAACAAAAATTTGAATACTATTTCCATTCTATCAACACGGAACAATACAATTGGATTCGAAATCCTTTCGCAACCAATGCAATAAGTTCCACGGAAGCACTGCCATTGCAAACTCGAGAGGAGTTCACATAATTAAGTAATGATATGACCCTAAAACTTAAATTCGACGAAGTTCCGTTAGATGTTTTCTGGATTTCCATCAAGACAGAATATCCACGCATCACCGACAAGGCCATCTTCACACTACTTCCGTTTTCCACAACATATTTATGTGAGCAAAGTTTTTCAACGCTTGTATTAATTAAAAATGATAAACGGTCATGCTTAAAAGATCTTGACCAAGAAATGAGAGTTGCGCTGTCTAAAATTGAGCCGAATATAAAACTTTTGTGTTCAACGAAGCAAGCGCAGGTATCACATTAATCAGTCATCATCATGTCAAAATATTTATTACTATTGACGTGTCAACAGAAGTAAATTTAGTATACCTACCTGTCCTACCTAGTATTTAGTATAGTTCTCATGTATGTACCTATTTGTATTTTTCATTCTATCTGAATAATAAAAAAAAATATGTATTATGTCCTGAGTGAAAATTTTGATGCCCCAAATCTGAAAGGGGCTTCTTCACATTTTAAAACAATAAAAAAAACTAAGGTAGTTTGGACATCCATAAATAATTAGTATACATGGAGTGAACTGACCCCCGACCTAGCTACGCCACTGCTATAAATATATTTTAGATTTTGGTGTGCCACGAAATTCTAGGGAGCAGTTTGGTGTGCCTCAGATGAGGAAAGGTTGCGGAGCACTGCTCTAGACCATCACGACATTGATTGTCGAGATTCCTAGATGGCAGTTTGATGTGCTAATTCGGGCCAAGCGCCATTTCGGGCTCGTTCTAAAATCTTCAAATACCTCTATACAGCAAGGGTGTATAAGATATGCAATCACTTCAAAATAACGGTATACAATGCCATTGATTAGACAGAGGTAGAACAGGTGCGCACCAGTAGGCAGCCGATTCACGAGAGTATCTTATTATTTTCTCACGTGTAAATATAATTAAGCGTCTTATCTTTATTTCGAAGGATTCATGGGTTAACATATTATATAACTACATAAAATAACTATTTCAGTAAAAACACTATTCATTAATCCAAAAGTAACTGTTAAAGACGATTCGTGTTGTTTAAATGATTTTGAGTTAAAACTGTTTGGACACAGTAACAGTAAACAGGATTTATCCATTGTCGAAAAAATTCTTTAGGAATTAAAATAACTGTACAATGGCAAAAATGGCTAATGAATAACGACAATTAAATGTAAAGACTTTAATAGTAGGTACGCAGGCGCTCCTCTCGCTTGACATTTACGGTATGATAATCGATTTCATTTACTAGCAGGGTATCCATTTTCCTTTCACCCCTTCTCTATTTCTTTGGCTCCAAATAAGCGTAGTGCTGCAAAAAGTAAAGCGGTGCCTTATTCATATCGTACGCCACTGGAAAACGCGAATGAACTGGTTTTTTTACAGTTACTGTCAAATTTATTGAAATAATATTAAGGTGGACAATAATAATTTTTCAATTTTTCCATATTTAATTTACTGATACTATTTGGATTTCATAAGCGCCACTCGTTTTTTTTACATTTAACAAGTTTACCCCAATTTTCAAGTTGACAACTGATGTTCTAAGCTATCAAATACGACCAAAAGATATTACTTATTACATAATACATTTTCTTCTTTCCAGGTAAATCACATTACTTTCCAAATCTAGAGGATCAGGCTGGTCCTGTCCTCTTAGAAGAACCTCCTAGTCACCTAGTCGATAGTACCTTAGGAACACAACCCATGAGCTCGCCATCAAGGTCCTCGCCGCATTCGCAGGGTTCCGAAGGCGGTGAAAGGTTTTCCAGAAAAGTTTTCGTAGGAGGACTTCCTCCGGACATTGATGAAGATGAGATTACAGTTAGTTTCAGGAGATTCGGTCCTTTGGTAGTTGATTGGCCCCATAAGGCCGAAAGCAAATCGTATTTCCCACCAAAGGGCTACGCTTTTTTATTATTTCAGGTAAGAAATAGCAATGTGTTTTCTAAAATTCATTAAAACAAATCATTTGACGATTTGGCAATCGTATATTTAAGGATGAAAGATTATCTATTTTCTCAAATAATATACAAAGTTAAGTACGCTTACCAACTCCAATAGCTGGGGTACATGTCTCAACCCTTGACCAAACGTTGAAACCGAGATTCTAAATACATAAAACGGCCAAGTGCGAGTCGGACTTGGGCGCACCATCATACAAGATTTAATACTATGTAGGTACTTTTGAAATACTTTATTAACATCGATCAAAAAAGCAACAAAACACGTTACTACTAGGAGAGCCACTTTATTTTTTAATTTATTTGTTGTTATAGCGGCAACAAACATACACATTCTGTGAAAATTTCAAAAGTCTACCTATTACGGATCATGAGATACAGCCCGCTGACAGACGGACGGACAGCCGAGACTTAGAAATAGAGTCCCGTTGGTTACCCTTCGGGTACCGAACCCTAAAAAAGAGTTAACTTTCACGATGAAGATCCGCAGAGCCTACAGTCGAAGTCTCCGAAATCTGGAGCCGCTACTGGGAATCTTCTACAAGGAGGGTCTCCTACAAAGAGAATCCTACCCTGTAGAAAAAGCCCTGTGTGTTTCCTCGAGATTACCTTTATAACATTTTAATTTTATTGCTATAAGACTAATGTTTAATAACAAGGTTTTGTGTACAGGATGTTATTTAAATAATTAATTTAGATGTGTTACGATAAATTTGGAAAAACATGAATTTATATAAAGTGTATCCATGATGAATTAGGACTAAGGATCAAAATCAATACCACAAAAATAATTTTTCAAATTACATGTCGCTACTAGTTTCGGCCTATATGGCGATCTTCAGCCTTACAATACAAAATGACCCGTGCTACCTGGGTAAGGAAGCATTTTAGCCACTAATTTTGGCGAATTTTAAAAAATCATTAACAAGAAATTAAGAGTTCAAATTTCGGGATTATATTAAGAATAGTGCTGTTGAGGAATGCATTTATTTTCATTATAATATTTCAAAATTTAAAGTTCTTTGATTTTTTTTTTGTCTGAAACTGAAAAATTTAAAACTTTTATCTTTAGGATGTAAAATCTTCAACTTTAATACCTATCTATCTATCTTAACTTCAATAAAATGTTTTCTGACTTTTGTTTAAATTACCCAACTGACAATTCTAAAATTCTCTCTCAATCTTTCCAAAATATATCTGACAATTCTATTAATTTTCAAAATCCCACTACTATCGGCATCACAGCCCTAAGTCAATTCCGAATAACTTATCGACGCCAATGATACAGGACAGAAAAGATAATAATATGTCAAATGACAGAATCATGGCGACATGTTTTTTAAATATATTACTGTTTTTTTTTTTTGAGTATTCTCTAGCTGTATATCTGCCCCTACCTTTATTTATAGAAGATAAGTGATACTCTCGTTTTTTGTTTGTTACTTACTGAATTACTATTACTAATTATTATGTTTCTTTTTTTCTAAACTTGACTCACTAGAAGTATTTAAAACAAATAAAGTACTCATACTCGTTACTCGATTTTTCCAACAGTACTTTCTAAAATTTGCGAAAGTATTCATTTGCTTTGAGTACTCATACTCAGTACTTGGTAAAGCTACTCATTGTGAAATACTCATGAGTACTTTAATACAGTTCTCTGTCCAGCTCTGTTCACAGGATAAATAAACCAAATATGTTTAAATGGACAGGCTTAAGGTACAAATGGGCCAAATATTATTGCATGGAAAGGCTTAAGGAGAAAAATGCCCAAATATTTTTATAAGGGCACGCCTAATGGGTAAAGGAGCCAATTATTTTTACATGGACAGGCTTAAGAGGTAAAGGGCCCAAATATTTTTTCAAATAACTTACAAATCCTAATCAAAAGACGACATGAAATGGTTCTTAAAAACCGACGATAATAAGGTGGAAATCATCTATGTGGTTTAATCAAAGTAAGGCCAATGCTTCACAAATTTGAAAATTCAACGTCTCAATACTTTCAATCGGCTTTTGGTCTTTTGTTCAAAATCAAATCGTTTCTCATTTCTTTTATGCTATGAGTTTGTTCGCCGTCTCGATGAGGTGGGAACCATCAATTTAGGGTCGAATTTTTAAGAATTTTCAGAAACTTTCCATTCAAGTGTTTAAAAATTAAAATAACCAAATGCATCTTGCCTAGTACTATCATATTAATTTGGATAAACTAGTCGCGACATTTAATTTGATTGAATATTTTTGTGGTATTGATTTTGAGTTTTATTCCTAATTAATCATATATTTAATTGAAATAAAAATTCTTGGGGGAGAAATTTAAATCCACATATTTTTTCACTACGTGGTTTCAATCGACTTAGGTCTGAGCCCCACTCGAAGACCAAATCTAAATTTAACCTAAGACCGTCTAAGCGGTTAGCATATGCATAATACAGTGTTTGCAAGAATTGAAGGATTTCCTTTAATATGAAAGGTTTTAATCGAAAATTTTAATTATTGTAGGAAAGGATTTTATTCATATTTAAAGGATTTTGAGGCAAAATTGTATATTTAGCAAATATTCCAATAAATTTACTATGGTATCTACATGCTGCGGTTCAAATAGATCATTACTCTTATCTTTCATATAGAAGATATAGTAGTTCGCCCACTTATTGAAATATCTACCCAATAATATTCACCTTAAAAGACATAACTTAAGTTTTCGACGTGGCTGTCATCTAATGAATACTTAAAAGCAAATGAAATTACTTGAAAAGAAAAGGGAGGCGTGCTCGAAGTAACAAAACAGCAGAAATATCGAGCCTAAGTAATCAAAAATAATATTGTTCTGATACCAGTTACAAGTAGATACTACATTAATATGTACATTAATTATTTAGTAGTAATTACTTTGATAATATTTTTTAAATAACTTTAAAAAATCACCTGACAATTTATGTGTAAGCTTGACTAATAATAGTTCTTTTAATCGAAATATACACATATATTTGGGAACAGCTTATGCAAATTTGCATACTATACTAATAAAAACACTTCCAATCTGATAAATAAATTCAAGCTCATTAAATTTATTAAATATTTCATTTTCTTAAACGTCTACTTTCTTAATGTAAATAAGTTTTAGGTCCAAAACTGATCCTTTTCCTTACTCCAAACTATTGTTTGTTTATAAATGTTGGAATTCCCTGTATATACATATAAGTTCATGTCATGTTATGTTGTGAATATTTTTTGTTTTGGAGTTGTCAGTTTACGTTAGCTAAATAAAGATTCCCTTGCAAGAATAACCGAGAATTATTAATCATTTATTAATGATTTTATAAGCAATTATTAAGTAGTTACTCTTAGAATACGTCTCTACTCGTACGCAATTTGTTGTTTACTATTATAGGTGCCTACTTTATTGCAGCTTATCTCATTTTATAAGGTGATTTTATTTTCTATAAAAGTCCAACTTGAGTATACACCTTTTACTCAAATATTCATCTCTAGTGCATACTTTACCAGTTTTTATGAAGTTACACAGTTCTTATTTTATATTTTACCCTAAATTTTACTGGGCTCTTTATAATTCTGCTTTGCCGCTATCAGGGTGTTTTCCTAACTTACGGATACCGGGCTTCCTCAAATTTTGACTTTAGTGGTATTTATTGATCGTCACGGGCAGCAGAGGGGCATTTAAGATATTTGGAACAGTTCGTGATTAATTTTTAATCAAGGACGTTAACCTTTCGACTCATATTTTGACTCCATTAAGTAGCCTATAGTTTTTGGATATGTAGGAATTTGTCATACAGTGTGTGTCATAAAGATGGATCCATATGGATTGGGAAGACTTGTTCGGAGGGCAATACTTAAAAAAAATTGGTATGGAATTGTCTTCTCGTCTTTTTTAAGCTTTTTCAATAAATGCATAATTGGAAGTTACGGGGGTGTATCAAAAAATGTTAAAAAGTAATTTTTAAATCGGAATATCGCGTTCATAATCAGTATGTTGACGTGATGTCATTAGAAACAAGTTTTTTTAATAACTTTTATGGTTAAGACTATGTTAAATAATACCTAATGTTCATAGCTACAGAGTGATTCATGCTTTTAGAATAATTCTACGTAAAAACAAACTAGATTTTTACGAGAAAAAAAAACCTCCGCCGTACTTTCCAGACAATCCAAGTAACAATTTATTTAGGTTTTAAAGTTACTTTAAGATAAACTAAAAGTTCTTAAATACGACCTATTCTTATGCAAAGAATTTAATAAACTATTTAAATTAATATTTATAAAAAAATATTTGCTCTTAATGTCCTATTGACCTTATACTGGTTTTATAATGCTCTTGACATTGACTATTTTAAAACTAATTTGCTATTTTAATGGATTAAATAGCAAGTTGGTTTTAAAACAATTAATTTTGGAACAAATAGTTTTTAATGTTGTTTTATAGAGTATTCTTGATGTATTTATTAAAACCTATTAGGAAAACTATTTATTAAGAATATTTGAAAGATTAAAGGTTTTAAATTAGTCAATTTAGTCAAAAGAAATGCCTTTTGGATTTATGACGACTTTATTAAAACTAAAACGTTACCTTCTCAATCAACTAATTTACTGAACCAGTGCAATCCGCGTACTAAACTGCCAACATTTCTGAGGTTAGGATTTCATTCGTGCGCAAGACCATTTTAAATCAATAAAGCCAGGAGTTTGAACATATTAAAGTTTAAAGCAACTTGATTTTAAAATGAAATGTAAACAGACGTCCACGAGAGTAATAATTGTACTTAAAGTAGTAAATAAAATACTGTTTTATGTCTTGTAAGATTTAAAATGTTCTATAAATTTTCAATCAGTTTCAATCTAGATCACGCAATGTTTTATATGAAATACAGCCCCCGCCATGATGGAAACTCTCAACGGTCAAAGAAAAAAATATTACTGAAATGTATACGCCTTAGATCCTCTTAAATAACTAAAGAACGGTATGTCCAAACAGAAGTTAATAAAAAAAATGAATTTT
Source organism: Psylliodes chrysocephalus (assembly GCA_927349885.1). Taxonomy (NCBI): domain Eukaryota; kingdom Metazoa; phylum Arthropoda; class Insecta; order Coleoptera; family Chrysomelidae; genus Psylliodes; species Psylliodes chrysocephalus. The sequence continues at coordinate 8,514,012 of OV651826.1, read as the reverse complement.
TAGATGTTTAAATGCTTAAGGTGCGTATAGATATAACGGGCTGAGCCTGGGCCAACAACGAGTGATATACCGCGCGTTGGAAAGCAAACGGGTCTACTTCGTCAGATTTGTACGGTCTCGTATATCTAGCACGAGATGGAAAGCAAAACGGGCATACTTCCATCATATTTGGCCCGTTGTTGGAACCACTCGCGTTTTATTTATACGCACCTTTAAATTGATGGCGGACGAGTCATTTAGAAATATTTTATTATCTTTTGTCAGAAAAGTGCCATCCGTTGGTAAATTCTTATTTTATGATCTGCTTATTATACGTATGCGTTATGTTTAAAATATTACCACTCTGCCACAAAAGTTGTCCCACTTTAGTAAACAAAATAAACTCTTTTAGGATTAATTATAATGATTCTCAAGGTAATTTAGCAAATATATTTTAAATGCAAAACGTCGATTAATAAGTTTTAATACATAAATTTCAAGTTGCCTTGAAGAACTCTTTAAGAATATAAAATTAAAACTAAATGATTTTAATATAGTTTTAAAATTTAGTCTTGAATGCCCTTTTAGGATGGACCCTTTTTGGCAAGAAACTGCTTTATGGTGGTCTTGAGGCTGTCTTAAAATACTATATTCTCTCATTAAACCATTCTGAATTGCAATACATAAATAACTAACTCAGAGTAACCGCACAGCTATGATTTTATTTATAGCTACAAAACGCAACTTAAATTTTATCCAAATTAATTTTTTTTAGGATGAAAATTCTGTACAAAGTTTAATAGACGCTTGTATAACAGACGAAGATAAGTTATATTTATGTGTATCGTCCCCAACAATTAAAGATAAACCTGTACAAATACGACCATGGAGATTATCAGACGCAGATTTTGTTTTGGACGCATCCATGCCCTTAGATCCTAGGAAAACGGTATTCGTTGGTGGTGTACCACGACCTCTTAAGGCTGGTAAGTCAAAAACTTTTATACCTAACCACAAAAATTGGTAATGATCTATCTCAAAATATCTACTAGAACCTGGTTCTTGGATAATCTATACCCGATTCACCTCTATTGTCAAAACATGATTTGTTGTGACCAAAAATCAGTTCCATAATATACAATATTCTACCACATGTCCCATGGGTTAAAATAAGATGTTGATTTAAGTTAACTTGCCTTATTGCAAGGTCACTTCATTCTGGCTCTGAAATGATGTATTTTTATTTAAGTTTTAAACTGCTTGTGACTGCTAAACATTTTTATAGTAATAGTACAAGATCTATCAAAGGCCCAGAGGCGGCTCGTGGCCTAGTCTACGAGGAGGCTACGGAGGCCACTTTTGAAAGGCACACCCTATATACTTAATATAAATATATATTTCTATTAGAATATAAAAAGCAGAAATATTACATTGCATTCTAATAGAAAAATATATTTGTATTAGGTATATACATATTCCAAAGGTGCCTCCTCGTAGAATAGGCCACGAGCCTCTTGTAAAGTGGCGACCTGTCACATTTTCTGAAACTTTGGTATGTTGTTGTACTCAACCTAGTAACCAAAAGTGTCAATAGGCCCAATTCAATCCTATGACTAGTTTCCGAGTTAAATTTGAAAATTGCTATGTTTACAGGAATTTTTATTTACAAAACTTACGAGCTAGATTGAATTTCTGTTGCATACACACGTTTACTACATGTTTTAGTAATACATTAGTACATTCATACAATTAAAAATATTTATAATTACAGGGAGATTCACAAATATATGATGGTAGCTTTTTCAAAATCTCACTAATTCTACTGTGACGTCAGGAAGCATATTTTCAAAAATTAATATGGTATTTTGGTGACAAAATATTGCACAGTGCACATTTATTATACAGGGTGTTTTCTAGAAAGAACCACTACATAAAATTACTTTTTTTAAGGTTTAATTCAAAAATTGATTTTTGGAAAAGGTAATATCACTTAAATATGTGTACCACTAAGCTTCAAAATATACAAGGTGATTTATTTGTTGAAAGATATTCTATTTTAAGAAAAGTACAGAAACTGTATATACTCTGTATTCTAAAATTTCCTAGGTCAAATGTAACCATTTTCTACGTATATACTAATTTTAACACCTTTTTAAGAATTAATTTTAAATCAGACCAGTTTTCGAGATACAGGGCGTTAAAGAGGAGAATTGCAGATTTTAGTATTTATTAACAAAACATGTAGTAAACGTGTGTATGCAACTGAAATAAGGAAAGTGAGAAAGTTCTTTTAGTAAAATCGCAAAAGCCGTTTCTCTAATAATTTTTTCAACAAAAAAGAACCAAAAACATTTTTTATATAACTTCAGGTCCATACAGTGTCTAAATTAACCAACCTACCAAGGTTAAGTTTAGTTAAATCGGCTTACCTATTTGGGTCTAAAAATTAAATACAAAATATGGTTTTGTACATTATTGCTGACAAACTTTAAACCTGTTTTTATTGTATTAGTTTTCTTACTCGTTTTTTTTTACTATCTAACTTATTAGCATTTTATGTTTAATTAGTTTACCACGCGCATTTATCAATAATACTTGCAAATCAACAATTTTTATGGAAATAGTTATTCTTGCAAGCCTGTGCAGTTAGTGGTTATTATATTTTGTTTACTTTTTCTAGTTGAATTAGCAATGATTATGGATAGACTATACGGTGGGGTGTGTTATGCGGGTATAGACACGGACCCAGAGTTGAAGTATCCAAAAGGAGCTGGACGAGTAGCTTTTAGTAATCAACAAAGTTATATAGCAGCGATCAGTGCACGTTTTGTACAACTACAACACGGCGATATAGACAAAAGGGTAGAAGTTAAACCTTACGTTCTTGATGACCAAATGTGTGATGAGTGTCAGGGGCAAAGATGTGGAGGGAAGTTCGCACCTTTCTTCTGTGCTAACGTCACTTGTTTGCAGGTTAGTATTTATTTAATCAACAAAAAAATTGCCATCTCATTGTCAGTACATCAGAACAAGAACAAATAATATTAATATAGTCGTTATGATCTGATATAAAATAATAAGCTTCAATAAAATTCACAATATTAGTTCTTCATTCATTTTATTTAAGTACTTGTAAGAATCAGCTGATATTGTAAATATAAATATTATTTTAAAATCCTTTCTTATACTTACTGTCCAGGGGAAGCTAATAATTGTATCAGGGCTATGCTCCTCCAAATCATTTTTATTTATTTAGTTTCTCTAATAAAATCTAATACTCATCATTTTCATTAACAATTTACACTAACACAACATATTGAATTAGCAGACATGATAACAAAATTTTAAAACACTGGGCCATGTCTAAACTATTGTGATAATGTATCTAAATCATAAAATAATTCTTTAGTAATTAAAAAATTACATTTTAGTTTTTTTTTGTTTGTTTGTTTGTTTGTTTGGTAAGAGGAGACTGTATTCCCAATTCAGCTCGGTCTTTGATCTATTGCTCTTTTTTAAAGGAGATTTCCTAGTTTCATTATAAATAATTCTAGACTCTCTGAACTAGGTTGTTCCCTCTTAGACCTTTGTATCAGAATGGCAACTTGCGTTAAATATGATAAAATGGTATTCATACGTAAAATATTGCGTAATATTCAAAATATTTCAATATGTACCAAAAAAAATATATTTTAGCCGAAATTTCACGTTAGAAGTGTATTTTCAAATAAAAAAATATTTATACAAGATGCAATTTTAAAAACAAATACGTTTCAATATAATATGTAAAAATAAAGAAAACTGTTAAACATAAATCTAGGAATATAAGACGGTGCACACAGAAATATTGTGACGTTAACTTTTCACGCTTCCCTCGTAATGCCAGTTACAAATTCTGAATTACAAATTAACGTAGTGCTACATCCGGGCTAGGGATAGATAGGGACAGCTAATGGTGTGGCTGAGTCGGAAGTAGTTTCCTTGCGCCCCTTGTATCGAAAGTGCCAGGAAGGCGGTATAAAGATCATTCACCTGAGCTGCGCTTGGTGCCCTAACCAAGGCAATGTGTGTTCATTGATTTTTTTGGGCTTTAACTGCTTTGATGTAACTGGTTTGTTTCTTTTTTGCGTAACTTATTTTCAATAAATGACTGTCTAATGTAAGGAAGACATGAAATTATACATATAAGCAAGAAATGAAATTATTGTGATTTTTTATTGCACAGGAATTTTGACGTTTTAAATTCTGGTTTTCACATTTTCTTAATGTTTGTTTACCAAACAAAAATACATAATTATGTAATTTTCGAATTATTCGCAGATCTAGTATTTAAATTCTTTAGGTACCTAGGTAATAATTATTAAAGTTTAATACCTATATACTTGTAGAGTGGAAGAAAATGCATAATTTTGTCGAAAATGGGTTGTCAGAAATGTACAAAATTTGGGATGTGTGGGTTTAAACACGTGCCGATTCCTGTTTTGTTATTTGCATAGTTGCAACATAAAATTTAAAAAAATAAATAAAATCTCGAGTGCGTATGACATATCGTAAAACTGGGATTGAAGAGTAGAATCAAATAATGAAACAATGTACAGAAAGCGAATATCAAAAAATAAATCGACATATATCCTTAAAACCCATATCCCCAAATTTTGTACATTTCAGATAACATATTTTCGAGAAAATTAGACGTTTCCAGATTTCTTCTTCTGAAGTTTTCAGTTCGTTCGGCCATTTAATAAATAAAATAATATAAATATGGCAAACAATCATGATTTAGGATATAGGTACATTGACATATAAAATGTTTTTTCATAATTTCTCTTAGAATAAAATAATGTCGTTCAATAATGTTTTTCGATAGACCCAGGAGTACCTAAATTCTCACCTTAATTAAAAGAATTATATACCTATGACCAAGTAATCAAACACCTTTTCTATTTAGTTTACGAGACTTGATTAAACTTACGTGAAGCTTTTTTTATACCTACTATAATAATAATAATAATAATAATAATAATAATAATTATGAATTGGAAATGTGTTACATGTCACTAAAGAAACGTATGTAGAGTCTGATTACAATAAAAAGAACATCGCTACGTCATAACCATTATTTAAAACTTAAAATGTATACTTATTATAATTATCAATTAATAAAAAATTATTAAGTTGTTTGGTTTAAAAAAAGAATTTCGATATTCCTATAATATTAACAAGACGCAACTAAACCCAGTAGGCGTCAATTGCCACGAGGACCCCACCAAGTGATGACGCAGCTGTGTTCTTCTTATTGTAATCGGATACTACTAGCTTAAAAATTTTAATAAGGAGCTCCCAGAAATACATCGACAGTTTCTATGGAAATATATTCAAACCTCTCGACTCTTTACTTTCAAAAGAAGCGCGTTTGAAAAAAAAAATTAACTTGAAAGGAGTATTCGGTAGGGGAAGACGGGGCAAGATGAGCCCCAAGTTACTCCCTTATAAATATGTTATGTGTTGCACTAGCGATTTAAAATTTGAACGAATGGATAGGCTGATGTGTTATTTGTTACTTACATACAGATTAATATTTGTTTTATTTCAGCCTTAACATAGTTGAAAACATTTTGTACGATAGTGTATATTTCCCGTTGGTGGGATAAGATGAAAAACTATGTGGGGCAAGTTGGGATATACATGATTTGAAGTAAAATAATATGATTTTTTTATTGGATTTTAATTATTCGATAATACAATGTGCAAAATATGTTGTACTTTCGCATCTTCGCGTCCTCTTCGCCAGCACAGGAAGTGTGCCCCCAACGCCTGCACTTAATGCATGACATGCTGCCTCGTCTTCCAATTGTTCTTCGTCTTCCTCAAAAGAATCGCTATCTGTGGTTTCCCTTTTCTTCTGTTGATTATTAATATAGATTTTATGACGCCTATGTATAAATTTTTTAAATTCCTATGGACTAACACAAATTGTTAATGAACCAACTCATATAACCCCGCACAGCAAAACTCTCATCGACATTATATTTGTGTCAGATGTCCATCAAACAACATATGTTGAGGTATTAGATGTCAGAGGCCGTGGCTTGTCATATCATCAAGCTGTTCTTTGCAACATAGAGTCAATCACTTTAGAAAAAAAAAGCTAAGTATATAACCTATCGTGACTTTTCACGATTTTATATTAATCTTTTTAATGCTGAATTAGGTTCCGTGAATTGGGACATAATTTACGAATTAAATTACGTTGAAGATATGAATTCCCATCTGAATAATTCCTTAATCCAGCTTTTCTCTGTATATGCTCCTTTAGTAAAAAAAAAGTTACGAAACCGCATACCCCTTGGATTACTTATAATATAAAAGTAATGATTTCGTTAAGAGACAAAGCTTTAAAAAAATATAAAAAAGATAAGACTGCAGTAAATTGGACTAGCTATACCGACCTAAGGAATTTTACTACTGAAGCAATTCGACGAGAAAAAAAGGCTTATTTAAACTTTATTCTTAGAGAAAAGAATTCCAAGACCACTTGGAACACTCTTAGATCCTTAGAAATTCTTAGGAAAAAAGCCAGTCCTATTATACCACCTAACTTAAGTAATGTTACTGAAATTAACAAACATTTTAATTCATCTCCTACTACTCTGAAGTCACATGACCAATTAGCCTTCCTTGATCGGTACTATGAAAATATATATGAAAATAAATTCGAATTTAAATCTGTCTCTTCTGATACAGTTCGAAAATCTCTAAATCGTATAAAAAGTCATGCCGTTGGTTTAGATAACATATCACTGCGCATGATACAGTTAGTAGAAAATTATTTAATCAATCATTTAACATTTATTTTTAATAAAATAATTTCTTCGTCTCATTATCCACTTTCGTGGAAACAGGCTTTTATTATTCCGCTTGCTAAATGTAATCAACCTACTAGCTTATCTGACTTGCGTCCTATTAGTATTTTACCAACCCTGTCTAAATCGTTTGAATTTATACTTAAATATCAAATTAGCAAATATGTATATGACCAAAATATAATAACTCCAGCTCAATCTGGCTTTAGAATGCACCATAGTACGACCACTGCCCTCTTATCTATCACGGATGACCTTTTTAAAGCGACAGACCTGGGAAAAGTTACATGTTTGGTTCTCCTTGATTATAGCAAAGCATTTGATACTTTAGATCATCCAACACTTTGCAAAAAACTGAAATTTTTCGGTTTTTCTCATAAATCCGTTTGTCTTATATCAAATTTTCTTAGCAATCGTACTCATAAAGTTATTTTGGAAGATGATGTATCCAGCAGTCTACCCGTTAGTCAAGGTGTTCCGCAAGGATCCATTCTGGGACCATTGCTGTTTTCACTATATATAGCAGATTTTCATAGTTTTGTTATAAATTGTGTGATCCATCATTATGCAGATGATACCCAGTTATATCACTCGTTTAATAATAAGTGCTTACTTACTGCCCAAAATCTTATTAACGACGATTTAAATGCATTACTTGATATTTCTACAGCTCACAACCTCAAAATAAATTCTAAAAAATCATCCATCATGTTATTGGGCCCCAAAAAACTAAGACAATTAACAATAAACGCATTACAAATTAAATTAGGCGATACTCTTCTTCAATTCACGAATGAAGGAAAAAACCTAGGTCTCTGGTTAGATTCTGATCTTCGTTTTAGTAAACATACCTCCACCATATCTCAAAGTTCGTTCAACGTCTTGAGACAGTTGTACCCTAACCGAGACCTGCTTTCCACACAACTCAAACTTAAACTTTGTGAATCTCTAATTTTTTCCAAACTCAGTTATTGTGATTCTATCTACGGTCCAGCCCTACTCCAATCCGATTCCGCTCGTTTACAAAAAATTCAGAATAGCTGTCTACGTTTCGCCTATGGAATTCGAAAATTTGATCATATCTCGAATAAAATGAAAGAATCAGGTTGGTTGACTTTCAATAACTATCGCCTTTTGTATTTATTAATCCAAGTTCACAAAGTTTTACTCATGCAGAACCTGATTATTTAGTTAACAAATTAAAGACATTTTCCAATATTAATGAATTTCCTACGCGGAATCGAATGACCTTGGTGGTACCGAATCATAACACGGCTCTATTTAAAAGATGTTTTTCGTATGTTGCATGTAAAGAGTACAATAAACTTACAACAAATGAATTTAAATCATATAACTTGCTTAATTTCAAGAAACGCCTAAAAGAATCTTCGTTCAATAAGCAATGGTCATAAAAAAAATACATTATATAATGCAACGAATTTGGTTTTGAAAATCTGTTTATTTTTTTATACTTTTTTTTCTCTATTATATTATATTATTATATTTCAATGTTATTTACAGGTTAAGTTGTAAATCAGCACAAGCTGAACTTCACCTTTTCATCTACCTTATATATGTATATATTTACACTTATACTAAAACTTGATGAATAAAGACGCTTTATTATTATTATTATTATTATTATTATTATTATTATTATTATTATTATTATTATTATTATTATTATTATTATTATTATTATTATATATTTCACAGTAAAGCCTATCCATCTTACCCCGCCAAAATACCTCATCTTGCCCGCACAAAACTAGAAAAGGTTAAACACGATGTCCATAATTAAATTATTATTAAAGTTTAAATTTATTGAGGTACCATTTGGAAACGCGAGACCGAGGCAGGAGGCAGAGGAACGCGACCGATGCACTTACGTTACGTGTCCCAAATGTGCTTCATTTAATTACATGTGAGTCAGACGTAAAGATACGCATGGTACAGACGACCGGTAAACTTACGTTTAGCGGTAGCTTGCCTCTGCCTCGATCTCACGTTCCCAAATGGTTCCCTTGTAGTGTATGAACAGCAGTAATTAACCAATCATCAAACCCACTTTATTTCTCAAGGTTTTTTGTTTACATTTAATAAGACATTTTATTTTTCTGATGCCCCGATATAGGAGTTACCCTCCTTTTCAGGGTGGTGTGCCCTGATTACAATGTAACCTGGCTAGACTATTTTTCTAGTGTTTTTGGCGCGGGGCCCTATTTGGTAGGGTTGTGTGTTCCCAATTAGAATCGCCAGTTTTGCTATTTCCAATTTTATTTTAAGTAAATCCGCGATAAAGTGGGAAATATGATTTAGGGAAATCACAGGAACCTAAAACCAGTAGAATACATTTGTATAAATACTTACACAAAACATTCAGCAGGTGTGCAAACATAACACATTTATTTTAACCCTCGTGCATATTTGTCAAAATCTAACTTCCAATTAACATTTGTCAACTGTCAACTTCATTCGCCTGTTACAAGAATTTTCGTTACCGTCATTGTTTGTCAATAGAAGTTAGATTTGGCTGGTTTCAGCTATTTACTTACATATGCCACTAACCTGGTTCGTAGGGTTGCCAGACGTCCCGCTTTTTAACTTGCTGGTACGCGTCACGCCAAATTACGAAAATACCACGCTTTTCACCAAAATGCCACGCTTTTTACTCAAATGCCAAGCTTTTTAAATCCAAAGTTATAAATAAAGAAATTTTCGAAGAGGTAAGACCTTTTGTTTGAGAAGCTCCTCGACAAAAAAAGAACCTGGTTTTATAAAAATACCTGTTTTTCTAACCTGATCCCCTGTCGGCACCGTTGTCCCGCTTTTCCCTTTTGTAAATCTAGCAACCCTACTGGCGTCTCATCTTGTCCCACTTTCCCCTACTGTTAGGTATCTACTTAAACGTTAAAAAGCTTAATTTATAACCGCCGTAACGTAACTTAAGAACTTAACGTAAGAAGTTGAAATATTGAATTTACGTATACTTATTTATAATGTTCTTAACGTAACTTAAGAACTTAACGTACCGTAGAAAGTTCGCCAACTTTTAACTTAACAACATAACTTAACTTAAGACCTTACGGTTAGCCAATGAGATAATTCTGCGTTCAGCATGTGATAACTGTCCATTATTCTCTTTTCATTTTTTTTTTATAAATAAATAGAAAAATACCATTTGTAAACTATCATTCTCCTTTTTGATGGACATACATTATCATGAATGATTTGTGTTTATATTATTGGGGATAAACTATCTATGAGATATGAGTGTAGCTGCATAAACCTATAAACATCAAGTCTAGAACTGAAATTAGACACAAAACTTTTTTGCTAGGAAAGATTAAATTCTCATTATTGCTCAAAAACAATCAACGTCTCCGGTAAACTATTTTGTTTTATTATATTTTTATATTATTGCTTTTAAAGTGTAGTTAATATATTCTTTATATATAGCAAAATCATAATTTATAAGTTTTATTTAGAGGTTAAGTACATATTACACTTGTTTATTTCATAAGGTTGTCAATAATTTGATAATCTCTGAAATCAACACGCATGCTCAACTCTTACGTTACGGACTTTTATAAATAGACTTTATTTTTATATCTTAGGTTAAGTTTCTACGGCGTTAAGTTAAGTTACGTTACGGTGGTTATAAATTATACTTAAAAAAAATCATTCTGTGATATGACATAACGTATTGGCTTTTGGAAGCGCTTTATAATTTCTAATTTTTAAAAAGAAAATGAATTGCATATATTTTTGAATTCTAACCAAAACCATAGTCAGTCAATTTAAATATAATGAAAAACTTACCTGATTATAAAACTAAGTATAATTAATTCAAATAACTACATTGGAGAGTAGATTTAGATTACATAATTTTGTTAGGTATTTCTTTTGGCATAAAATTGATTTTAAAAAGTTTGTGGTAGGTTATTTGCTAATGAATTTTGTGATAAACACAAGACACAAGTAATAAGTAGGTATCAAAATTAATAAAATTGCTAAATTTTTGACTTACCTAAACAAATTACTGTTATTTCGCCAAGTTCTCACTGTTTCAAAATCACGATACAAGTGCTCAAATTGTCTGTTATTGTCAGGGCACAATTTTATTAGGATTAACCGGCAACAAACATTTTCTTTCACAATTCCTAAGATGTCCCGACATTTTCTACTAGACTTCGTAATTCCTCAACTGTATAAACCGCAGTTTGGTTAAGTTCGATTTTACGGACACACGAATTTCAAAATATTTTTTGTATTATTAGAAAGTAGAGTAGTTACACGTTTAAGTAAGAAATTTAACGTTAAAATTTCAAAAATGACGCCATATTAAACAAATATTTTGACGTATTTGTACAGTGTTGCCAGTCTAGTTGTCAAGTTGTCTAGTAAAATTGTACTAGATCTAGTAAATTCTCAAAGATTCTGGTACTATAGTACACTCGAAGCTAAATCTAGTTCTTTTGACATGTACATTTATTGTCGTTCTTTTTGTGCTCTATATAAGACCTTTTTTTGCTCTTCAATGACTGGGACCGTCACTACAAATATAATTCGAAAAATCTGGTACATTTTTATGAAATTGGTACATTTTTTAGACAAATCTGGTACATAACAGAAACAAATTCTGGCATCACTGTTGCCAAGTCATCCAATATATTAAGCCGTGTCCACAGTGGAGCAACTTGTCGCAACTTACGTTGTAAGAAGTTGTCAAATGTTTACAAAATTTTAAATCTTCCACACTGGTCGACATATGTTTTGCCCTTGTTGTGCCCTATACGTTCAATGCAACCTTCTGTCTACACTGGCTGTGAGTCTGACATTGACGTGGAAGAGGATTTTGGTGATCTACAATTATTGGCAAATAAATTTAAATAGTTCTCCACACTCCACTTAAATGCCATACTTCAAACGAAATGTGACTTTCAAGAACGAAAAATATGATACAAATACCTGGTTTAGTGACTGACTGTTTGCTCAAGTCTCAACTCGCAACATTCCGTGCACATTAAAAAAGCTATGTTTACAAATGTTTCAATTTGTTTCAAATAATCCTTTGCCGCAAATATGGATTCATGCAACATATATTGCAACTACTGTTGAAACGCAACACCAACATATCACAACATATTCCAACAAAGGTAAATTTTTTGTGTTGAAATAAGTTGTTATGTTGAAGTGTTGAAGTAAGTCGCTTCAGTGTGGACACAGCTTTAAATACTATCAGGTATCTACTTAAAAAACGTTCTCCATTCGGTTTCTGACAATGAACCGGAGTAGGGTAGAAGGCCAATGTGCATGTTGTATCAATAGAACAAGATACGATGACTCTATTAGGCATTCCAAACAAAATGGCTACCAGTGGGTTTTGACAGGTTATGATATGGCAAAATTATGGCAACCCTGTAGGTATGGTAACTTGACAGGGTCAATGACATAGATAGTTATATAGATTGATCATCCATGTTTTTCAAAATAAACATTTAAGCTTATGCATTGAAGTAAAAATGTAGATAATTCTTTTTTTACTATATTCAAAGGCTGAAAATTGGTTGGTAAACACATTTTAACTAAACCGATTCTGATTAATGAGCACTTGCGAGGCAATATGGCCACCCGTTTTGTGCAATCAAGATAACTATATATGTATCATTGACCCTGTCAATGACAACAGGCCCACAGGGTTGCCATATCTAAACTGTCAGTCCCTACTTGTTAGCATTTTGACAGGTCGTTGGAATGCCTAATGGAGCCATTTTATTGCTCATCTTATTCAAAAGTATTTATAATAACCATTTTTTGTTTCACATTGTTATTGTCCAGTCCATAAGGTGGTGGATCAGACAATAGCAATGTGAAATAGAAAATCGTTATTATAAATACTCCCGAGTGAGATGAAAATAACCTGTCTGCTCCCATAGAGTCGCATCTCAAGCCTATTAGACATTCCAAACTGAATGGCTACCAGTGGGTTATGATATGGCAAAATTATGGCAACCCTGTAGGCCTGGTGATTTGACAAGGTCAATGAAATAGATAGTTACATAGACTGATCATCCATATTTTTCAAAATAAACATAAACTTATGCCTTGAAGTAAAAATGTAAGCAATTATTTTTTTTAAATATCTAAAGGCTAATAATTGGTTTTAAAACACATTTTTGCAAAACCGATTCAAATTAATAAATATTTGCCAGGCAATAATGGCCGCTCATAAACGACCAGCTTTGAGCAATCTATATAACTATATATGTATCATTGACCCTGTTAATGACAACTTGACAACAGGGTTGCCATATCTAAACTGTCATTACCCACTGGTAGCCATTTGGACAGGTCGTTGGAATGCCTAATTGACAAGCATTCTACCGCACTCCAGGGGGGCTATTTTCAAACTCGAGAGAATTAATTTCTCTCAAGAAAAATGTCATACGTCAACATAAAACAGTATTTTTAGGGCTCTTAGGGCCAGTGTGAACTCACTGACTGTTTCTCTCGGTTTATTTAGATATAATTAAAATTCTCCTAAGAATTTTAATCCTCGACGCCTTTAAAAACAGCGTTTCCACATTTACATATGACATTTCGTGCGAGGTTTCTAAACATACTCCTGATAACATAATAATGCGTGACATAGGTACTGCTTTTGGAGGCGCTTTATAATTTATAATTTTTTAAAAAGAAAATGAATTGCGTATATTTTTGATTTCAAACCAAAACCAGTCTGCAATAATTTAAATACAATGAAAAGATTATCTAGTTATAAAACCAAGTATAATTAATTCAAATAACTACACATTGGAGCATAGATTTAGATTACATAATTTTGTTATTTCTTTTGTCGTAAAATTGATTTTAAAAAGTTTGTGGTAGGTTAGGTATTTGGTTATGAACTTTGTAGGTAAAAAGTATCAAAATTAATAAAAACGCAAATTTTTTGACTTCCTAAATAATGTTATTTATTTCGGCAAGTTCTCACTGTTTTTAAATCACGATACAAGTACTCAAAGTGTCTGTTATTGTCAGGGCACAATTTTATTATTACCGGCATTAAATATCTTCTTTCGCGTTTCCTAGGACTTTTATGGACACACGAATTTGAAAATATTTGTTGTACTATTTGAAAGTAGAGCAGCTACATACTATGAAAATGAAAATTATTCACGTTTAAGTAAGAAATTAATGTTAAAATTTTAAAAATGACTCCATTTTAAACAAATACTTTGACGTATTTGTACAGGGTTGCCAAGTATTTTAATATATTAAGCCGTACACACATTAGAGCAACTTGTCGCAACTTACGTTGTAATAAGTTTATAATTCAGTGAACATTTTTACAACATATTTTAAATCAACTTTAAGGTAGTTAAGGTACCCATTCACATACATAGCCTGCAATTTTGCACAAGAAGTGCTGCTATATTTTTTTTCTTCTTGTACCTATAAGTTTTTGAAAACATTGGTAATTCAGCGATCTCTGAATCAAAACTGACAAAATTCTTGTGTGTGTGGTCAAATCACAATTTACCTGCAGTTTTCAAAAATGATATGGCTGTACCATTTGAGAAAACTGAATTGTTTTTGACTCGAAGAAATTTTAATCGTCAGTTTAGATCATATAGCAGTCCAGGGACTGCAGGCGAACTGTATGTGAATGGGTACCTTCAGTTTCCCTGCACTTTTTAAAACTGTCAGTTTAAAAACTAAAGGCCGAATTCTTTAAGAAAACTGAATGGTGTATGGCCCGAAGAAGTTTTAACCGTTAGTTCAGATCGTACCTACAGTCTGGAGACTACAAACGAACTGTGTATGTAAATGGGTACCTACCATTATACCACAGATCAAAGAATATCTGTTGATACCAGCTCAAAAAATTATTTATAAAATTAAAAATCAATCCAATGTATTTCGTGTTATAGTTTTAATGAAATTTAGCTTATCAAAGAGTTTTCGACTTTCGTCTACATCAGTGCTAAATTGTCTGTTAGAAGACAAACGGAACTTTGTGGTTTGGTAATACATGTGCAGGAAATGTTTATTTCGGTGATTTACTCTCAAATCATTCGTTTCATTTTATTTTTTGGTAATAAGAAATTTGTATTTAAAAAAAAATAATTATTAAAGTTACAAAGAATAAAAGTACTCTTGGCATAGTCAGTTTAAGGTTAAGCTTTAAAATATACCGATTGGTAATATAATTTATATTTGTTTTTTAATTTTCGCACCTAAGGTGAGCTAAAGCTAAAATTGTAATTAGTATTATTTCATTCAAAAAACAAGGTGGATTTTCTCAAATTTGTGTCCCTAAAGTCGACCACAACAATAAATTGAAATACAAGTAGTTATTTTTTATATTTTTTCTACACCCACATGGATATTAGCTTATCTACGCACAGATTACAAAACGAAAAAGTATGCTATTGCCTTCAACGGAACGAATATATTTCATATCCATTCTAGGTAGTAAGAACACTGCAAAAAAAAATGAAATCCACCAATCACCGTTCATATTTTGATCAACCGACTGCTATTATTTTTAAAATTCTGTCAAACTGATTGTCAGTATATTTTTTAGTTATTGAGATTAAACATACATTAAAATGGGTTATTCTTGTGTAGAATCGATAAATAATAGCATTTCTGTTTTTATTTCGTCTATAATTATAAATAATTTGTTAATTTAAATAAAACTATATGAAGTCAATTTAATTACGAATTAGGCATTCCAACGACCTGTCCAAATGGTTACCAGTGGGGACTGACAGTTTAGATATGGCAACCCTGTTGTTATGTTGTCATTAACAGGGTCAATGATACATATATAGTTATATAGATTGCTCAGAGCGGGTCGTTTACGAGCGGCCATATTGCCTGGCAAATATTTATTAATTTGAATCAGTTTAGCAAAAATGTGTTTTAAAACCAATTTTCAGCCTTTAGATATTTAAAAAATAATAATTGCTTACATTTTTACTTCAAGGCATACGCTTATGTTTATTTTGAAAAATATGGATGATCAATCTATGTAACTATCTATTTCATTGACTTTGTCAATTCACCAGGCCTACAGGGTTGCCATAATTTTGCCATATCAGAACCTGTCAAAACCCACTGGTAGCCATTCAGTTTGGAATGCCCAATATTAAAGCAATAAAAATAAAAGACTAAGTGGTCCTGTGGTTAGCGTTCTGGCCTACCACGCGGGTGCCTGGAGTTCGATTCTCGGATGGGGAAAAATAAAAGGAACTTTTTCTTTTTTTTTTTCGTTTATATTATTTTAAAAATTATTAAAAGTCATAAATTAGTTATTTAGTCTTAATAACCTAAAATATTTTTTATTTGTAAATTTTCGTTAGTGGGTCGTAGAAAAAATATACTGTACATTCGATTGTCCACATCGCACTCAGACGATTGAGCACTCCGCCTATGGCAACGCGCTCAAATTTCGTCTTCGTGCGATATGGCCATCATATCCACTCTTGTTGCACACTCTACTATATCACTTCTTTGCCAATAAAAGGCTAGCAAAAAATGTTAAAATGAGAATTATTGAAGTAAAGATTCCTTTAACTTCAGTGACGGGCAATAAAAAATAACAATAATTAAAAAATGTATCTCGATAATTAAGGTTTTTGAAATTAGGTCTTTTCCTTTGCATCGAAAGTGTAGCACTGAGCTACATCACTTCTGAAAATATCGTTCCATTTATACAAATTGTATTGAACGAATATATTTCATATCCATTCTACTTAGTAAGAACACCGCATGGACATGAAATCCACCAATCACAGTTCATATTTAGTCACCAGGCTATTATTTTGTTTAATTTCAAATAAATGACAGTTGTGTCAAACTAATTGTCAGTATATTTTTTAGTTATTCAGATTAAAAATGAGTGATTCTTGTGAAGTATCGATAAAAAATAATAACAGTTCACAAGACATTCGTCTATTATGAGTATTAAAACTAGGTGTCTCTAGAGAGCTGAGGGTATAGCATACTGAGTTGCCATGAGAAAGATCCGGGATGCAAATCTAGGATTGAAAACTATTTAAATAATTCCGACAATTAGTAAAAGTCATAAATTCAAATCTTTGTGTTAATTATTTTTAAAATAGTTATTTTATCTTAATAACATTAAAATAATTTATAGAATTTTGTAGTTTTGGTTATTTTATTGCCCTATTTTGTGAAGAAAAAGACATGCATGTAATTTTCTGACGCCCAATAAATATTTCCCTTTTTTATGTTTTAGTACTACTGCGAACATTGCTGGGCAACAATTCACTCGAGACCTGGCAGGGAGTTTCACAAGCCACTAGTGAAGGAGGGGGCTGACAGGCCTAGGGCTGTGCCATTTCGTTGGTGTTAACGCAGGAAGGCTTAGTACTGCGGCCAAGGGCTGCTCCACTTTTTAGCTTATTACCATACCACTGTGGTCGGCAGCCCGTCAGTTTATTGCTTAGGCCAAAATTTTATAGTAGCGATTATACAAATTTTCAAGTATATTTGAGATCATGAATAAGTCCGAACTATATACGATATTAGGGGATTTTTAAACCAGGTCCTATTGCCCCAACACAACTTTTTTGACAAAAATCGAAGGCGTTAAATATCCCAATAACTTTTGACAACACAAAATAGCTATCAATTTTTGATAATAAAATTTAAATAAATTCTTGTTCTCAAATCGTTATGAACACTAAAATTCTGATTTACCACTAAATTTAGTGAGTAAAATGTTTTAAACTATAATTTTAACAACTAATATATTTAGTCTATGAATGACTAAAATTAATTGAATGTATTTTTTTGTAAATAATTTATAGTTAATATATTTTTGTCATTTTACTTGGAAAAGGTATGAATGAAGTAAATATTTATTTATATATTTAATTTTTTTATTTATTTAGTAATTTTTGTATTATATTTATTGACGAAAAGTGAGAATACGTTATTTAATAAAATATATTGTGTTTGTCAAAAATAATTGGTAAAACATTTTTAGCATTATAGGAAATTACACACGATATTTTTAACAATAATTATTTTAGATTTGACATGGTCGCTCTATGAGTATAGGATAATAATTATATATTTGCCATATAGCCATAAAATTAAATGTGTGTATAAGATAATATAGTATATTTATATATACTAGTCACTAAATAGTATATTGCTAAAAACCAAATGTAAAGTTATTCTACAAAATATATTTAACATTGATTTTAAATATATACCAAAATATATACCAATCGATAAGCTAATTTGACTTTTCTTACAATTTTATTTTAATGTTTAATGTAGAAGACAAAATTCTAACTTACCTGTCCTTTTTGAATTTAAATTAAAGTTAATTATTATTTATTATATTATTATTTTAATTATTAATATTATTAATTATGATTTGGTTTGTATTTCATTAAAAAACAACCAATTAACCTGAATCTTATGTGTTCAGTAGCAAAACCAAAGTTAATTAATTTTTGAGGAGTTTGTTTTTTTATTCAAATATCGCAAATACCACAATTTTTAAAATAAGATTGGAAGATAGGATTACACTTTACATTTTGATTTCTGTTGAAGAAGCTTAGGGGTATGGACCTTTGGACATTCACAATCTCATTTTACTACATTGTAACCAAAATATCTTTTTGAATGGCGCCTGGTGGTAGCGAGAATATTTTTACTGTTACAGCATTGGTTTTCGGGTTTAATTTAGACAGCGCGCTACACTAGAAAAAAAAGATAATAGTTAAATAATATTTTGTAGCGCGTACATTTCAGGGTATTGTAAATACTAGTCTAATTGCAAATATACAGAGCAGGCCATTAGTTAAGTCTTGTTTTATAATGTATGACCAAGGAAATTAAAATAATTTTTTTATATAATTTATTAGACAAATATACTTCTTCCCATCATTATTCCAAACACCTTGTATATGACATAAATTTAAGATTATATGAAATGGATCAAATGCAACGTTAGAAATTTGAGTTTATAAATGCTGGTCTATCTATCTCTGAACATGTAAGACAGTAGAACTTTCAAAATTTACAAATTTAATATACAGGATGTAACATTACTTAAATGAAAAATAATTCAACATTGCATTTCAAACTATATACCAGTTAAGCCGTCAGTTTTATGATCGGCTTCTCGGGTTAGAAAAAGAAATACAATTTTCAAAGCAGGTAAGCGACATATCTATAGACTATGATTAAAATATTGAATATTCTAATTAATAAATAGTCTATGCCTACGACACCGATGAAATAGCTTTATAGTATTACTTGTGTTTCTTGTAATGCAATTGATTACGCTTTTTTATCACCGAATTGGTCATCAAGGCTCACATTAACCAATGTTGCCTATTTTTGGGTTATGACTAGTTCCATGTTAACTTATATTTTCATTTTCGTTATGGAGATCGTTCAGGATTTTTTTGATTATAGTAAGTAATTCATAACTTATACATATATCTTATCTTGAAAATAAATTGTTAAATACGTTATAGCCCAAACAATGAAGCGCCCAGGACAGGGGTTACTTGTGAAAAATTAGAATAAAGCTAAAAATTATATTTTTTGAAAACGCTGTGCAAACGACTAGTTTGAAAGGAAAAATTCTTGTCTAGTCTTTATCTAGAGGATATTTATTACAAAAAAACCCTGTGAGAGTACTAACCCCCCCTTATAGTTTACTCTCTAGGTCTACAACGTCCTGAAAAACTGCATTATATCTGAATAAATACACTTATTTACAATAGTTTTTTGTTAGAGTCGACAGCTTAACTATTAAAAGAATGCCGAGCGCCAAAATCGGCTGATATTTGTAAATTTCATTAAAATTTCGCCTATATTGTTATATAGGTTTTCCATCTGGCCTTTTAAAATTTATTTAAAAAAAAAACACTATTGGAATGATTATTATGCAAGCGAAATAGTATACGATTCGATTAAAATTTGGATATGTTCATCAGCATTTATTTAAGTATACCCACAAACTTCAAGACTCTCAGTCATACGGTATTTCAATTAAAAATACACTCTTTGGGCAACATGAACTAGGCTAAATTTCTGGTAGACACGAACAAAATACTATTGTAAAGTGTATATATTCAGGTGTAATGTCAATACTATCATCCGTTCGACCCATAGCGCTCGCGAAATGAAATCAATGTAAAACATGAGAGCCTGGTCTTCAACTACAAGACATGTCGTTCTACAGGACGCTCTAGACGGTAAACTATAAATACTAATGTAGTACTCTTTCAGAGTTATTTGTTACAGATATCTTCTAGATGAAGACTAAACAAGTTTTTTTATTTCAGACCAGATAACCCGGGAGCAATTTAATTTTTCACTTTTAAAAATATTTGATATTGAAATGTTACACCCTGAATATTTAACAATTTTTCAGAGGGATTTTCACAAATTTATGAACTGGTTGTTACCCTTTCTATACTCATAAACTTTTGTTGCATTTATAGCAATGGAATCAATGTTTATGTATGAACTGGTAAGACAGTGTAAAAAAGACTATTAATGACCTGCCTTCAAATTTGTTAAAAGTCATTAATATTACATCTTTCTGTCAATTGTTGCGATTTTTGCGCTTATTTTCTATTTATCTCGTTTTTGGTGATGTAATTGAATTGACTTTTAACCAATTTTATGAAAACCATTGCTGGACAGATGAAAAAAATCGCTTATAGTATTGACCACTTAGCTCCAAGTACCTGACTACCTTGTATCCTGCAAGAAATGCTTACACACCTAAATTCATATTACCTTCTTTCAACTATCAACATGGTCCGCATCTGTTTTAAGAAATTTTGCTATCTTTCTACTTGATGAATTTCTTATTGTAAACCATGTGATGGTTTCTGCAATTACTTAAATTAATGTCATTATTCCCTAATGGTTCCATTTAAAATTTTACTAAGACATTGGTTTGTGCTTGTAGTTAACACTGTTTAATTTATATTTCTTAGAAAATTCATCAAAATGTATATTATTTATCCATTACTAGGGTAAATATTGCAATTTTGATTATATATGAATTTTAAGATTTAAATTAATAAAATTATTTATAATCACATAATCAGTCCCTGAATCATATATTATGATATATCTCAAAATCAAAAGTATCTCTTAAGTAGATACCTTATTTTAGCTGATGAATAGATCGGATCCGTATTTTATTATTTATATTGCAATTTTGATGATTTTTTTAAAGGAATACTGATTAGAAAAAAGCATACTTTTTTTTCTATAATAATTTTTATACGATTGGTTGGTAAATTTTGTAGCAAACTAAATTCATTTTTAAAATTGCACTGCCGCGTTTTGTAATGAAGACTGTAATGTTTATCGTAAAGTGGATGGACTATGGGGGTTTTGTTAAGATAATTATTAAATTTTTGTATATAGAATAATACATAACCTTTAGCTTAATTGTAACAATTTTTTAATAAATTTGTAAACACGTAAAAAGTGAGATGAGATCTCATAGTATGCAAACACAAATGTTTGGTATATTATTATTTAATTATTAATTTAATATAATTTTTATTCAACTCGATTTTATACACTTTTAAATCAATTTTATCTAAACTAAATTTACACCTGTCCAAATTAGCTACCAATTAGCTACTGACAAGATGAATTTTGTAAATATTTTTTTTATACAAATAATAAACAAATCATATCAAATGATTGAGTACAACAGAAAAAAGCACTTTATAGGAAATATAAAATAAATCTTTTTCTTTTGATTTTAAAACTATGCATGGGAAATTAATTTTTCTACTGGGATTTAAGTCTTAAAAACAATGAAAAGTTTTTAAAACAGATATACAGGGTTTTACGAGTCGTAGGAAATAATTTTTTTACCAAAAAGTTTTAATTATTTAGGAAATTTGAAGTTGTATTTTTAAACAGGCAATTTAAGGTTTTAAGGGAGTTGATTGATTAAATTTGTTAAGTATACTGTTTGAAAAAATTGTTTTTCTTATCGTTGGGTGGTATTTATTTGTAGAATATTTATGAAATGGTATAAAAAGCTTTCATTGTTTGTAATAACTTCATAAATGTTGGTAAACAATGAACAAGTAAAAACAACAGAGAAACATTGCTTTAATTATCATAAATACTGTGATGCTGAAATCCTATGCAGTAAAGTGTTGTTTTTAAAACAATTCAAGTTAGGTATTATTACAAATTATTTTTCTATTTTAACTTGTAAATATGTAGGTACCAAAGATGTTACATGTTTTCTATATTGTTGATGTGTAAATGTATCCAAAGCGATTAAATTAAGACCAGCTAAATTAATTAATTCTTAGGTAATACCAATTTGCTCATTTAGTAAAAATTTCGAGTTGGAAGATACGTAAAATTGGGATCATGTTTTTTAGATCTTGAATTTGCTTCCTGCTTAGTGTCCGCTAACGTTGTCCACATCCTTTTCACTGACACATTTACTAGAGCAAATAACCTCAGAAATAGGTTTTTGTTTTTTTTTCTAATTAAGTGCTTACTCGATAAAACAAATTTGCATAAAAATACATAAACTGCCTTTGTTTCCATGTTTTATATTTACTTTAAGGAAGTCAATTTAATATTTTATGTTGGCGCTTAAAGTTAATTATTTTCTAACTGGAAATGAGGTATACATTTTATTATAATAATATTAAAAAAAAAAAAACTACAACCTTTTAAACATGTATTTTAACGTCACTGAATAATTTCAAAAATAAAACGTTATC
The DNA here is from genome assembly GCA_927349885.1 of Psylliodes chrysocephalus. Taxonomy (NCBI): domain Eukaryota; kingdom Metazoa; phylum Arthropoda; class Insecta; order Coleoptera; family Chrysomelidae; genus Psylliodes; species Psylliodes chrysocephalus. The sequence goes on along the minus strand of OV651826.1, from coordinate 8,491,379 downwards.
AAGTATTTATAAGTAAAAAATTATTTAGTTACAGATTGTTATGATAGTAAAAACATTAGGCATTATCTGTCTTCAATCAATACTTCTGTATTCTTCATGCAAAAATAATAAAACGGTAGCACCTAAAAAATAAACAAAACTGGAAATAAAGTTATTTGTTCACTAGTTCAGTAATTGCATGTTTCTTAGACAAGTTCAAACACGAATTTTTTGTAATCTTATCTCTCTGATCAAATAAGTATAATCAACATTTAGACCATTCTAGTTTTATAAATAACACCTTAGGGAACTCTGGTTTGCACAGTCTCAATTAGTAATAACAAAATATTTATCAGAACGATTTTTTTTACTTTAATAATTTAAATGCAAATTTAAATTTAAAATAGTCCATAGATGCTTGGTGTCATTTATTTGAAATTTAACGTTTAGTGTTTATTTATCATATCAGCTCATTTTATAGTATTTTTTCGTTTATTTTAGTATACAGTATGGTTTCAATGAAAGGAATTTAATTATTTCGTAAACCGGTTACTTTATAGAAAAATCCTGAAGCCCATCGATAAATAGAAATGTGGGTATTGTAATAAATCATTTGAAAGGTCTTTTAAATATCTATTCAGCCAGATCAATATGTCTAAGTAATTGATTTTTTATATTGTCAAAAAATTTCCAATAGATTTCTTAACACAAATTATTAATTATTTTTGTCATGTATTAATTGATATCCATAAATGTCACTGACAATGAAATGAGGAACGTATAAACAGACCTTCGTGCTGTAACACGTCACACTAACCATTTTAAATAATACAAGAACAAGATGTATTTTATTTATTTAATAATAAATATCCCAACCGAGAACCAATTTCACAATCCAGCAAAATTGAGTTGAAATTCAGAGAAACGGGTTATGTAAAAGGTAGTGAAAAACCAATAAACTAAAACTTACATCTTAAATACCTACATGAATTTGTAGAATAAATATTATGTATTAAATACAACCAAATTTAAATCAGGTACTGAAAAAGATGCCCTTCAACCAAAATACAATGGGAAATACCAACATTAAACTCTTCTTGAACTTGCTTTATAACTGTCCTAGATATTTTTACAATTTCAATGCGTATCCGTTCTTTGAGTTCATTGATATTTGCTGGTCTATTTTGGTACAACTTACTTTTCAAGCATTCCCACAAAAAATCAAGAGAAGTTAAATTTGGTGATCTAGGTGGTCATTCTATTGATCCTCTTCTACCTATCCACCGATTTGGGAAGACTTGCAAGTAATTTCCCACCAAGACCGTATAGTGTGCCACAAATCATTTCCGTTTGGAAACAACCGGTTCAATTCGGGTATCAAGAAAAATATCGAGAACCTGTATAGGTTTCTTCGAAAAAGTATGGTCCTATAAACTTATTATCTATTATTCCTAACCATTCACTTTATCTGGGTATTGAGTATGGTACTCCTGTATCCAATGTGGTTTGTTTGCAGCCCAATACCGACAAGTCTGACGATTAACATGAACGCTTAGAAAAAATGTAGATTCATCAGCCGAAAGAACCTTTTTTAAAAACATTGGGTCTCTGTTATTTTTTTCCATTATAATTTCACAAAATTCAACTCGTATATCAAAATATTTATCCAAAAGTAGGGACATTTTCTTTAAAAGCTAGCAGAAAATCTAGTTTCTTGTTTTACGATATTGGTTTTTTACGACCTTTAGGGAGGTCTTTTACTCGTTTCCCTGAATTTCTTTTCAATTTTGCTAACGGGATTGTGAAACTGTTTCTCGGTTGGGATATTTATTATTAAATAAATTAAATACATCTTTCTGATTGTTTTATCTCCACAACGAAGCATTATTAAAATTTAAATTCTTTCCGTTTCACTCAATTTCATGTTGATAAACAGCTACAAAGACTGTTTGAACGCGTCTACTATTATTGTTATTACCATTAACCACTTGACAGAAAGTCAATTAAGTTGATTTTCAATGTATAGCAATTTTGATAAGGCTCTAGATTTTTTAAATTGGTCTGTGTTTACAGGTTCCTCATTTCATTGTCAGTGATAGCCTTTACCATATTTATGTTTCGGTGTCAATTATTACATGACAAAAATAATTAATAAATTGTGTTAAGAAATCATATATGGTATTGCATAACTATTTTTTTTTTGACAATAAAAAAATTTCAGTTACTTAGATATATTGATGTGGCTAAATAGACATTTAAAAGACCTTTCAAATAATATATTGCAACACCCATATTACAATTTAAAAAATTTATCGATGAAGTCACTCGACGAAAATCTTTTGATTTTAAAAAAGTCAATCGTAAAACAGTTGAAATAAAAACGTCTTATTCGTGTGGTCTGAGAAAAAGTTGACTATAAAAAACTGGAACATGTTAATTAATTTACTCAATATCATATAATGCAATATTAAACGTATATTTAATAAAATTAGGTGATGTCTTATTATTTTAGACTTGCCAGAAAAGTGGTAAACTATCGTTGTAGCAAGTTCTGGGTCCAATTTTGCTTAGTAGGTATGTCAGTGTCCTTTTTTCATCCCTATTATCATGTGTGATACCGATAATGATAAGCGTCTTTAAATGTATTAAATCAATTGCATGGATATGTATAATAGTAGTATATATTATATATAGTATCAGCTATTTTAAGACTTTGTATTTTTTAAATTTGAATTTTTATACTAAACTGTTATAAATGGTGACTATGACTAGTACAGTTTCGATGTGTGCAATAATCGAGTGGAGGCGAGTATAACGCAATAGCGACATCTCGCTACGTAGAGTTTTATCTTTATAACCACACTAAAGAAATTTAGGTCCATTACTAAAACACCAGAGCTTTTATTTGCTTGATCTAATAAGAAATGATCCATCACAAAGCTCTAACAACTGGAGTCACAAATGATTACATTTCAATATAAGTTTTGGTTTTCAGGTGGATATTGGCAGCTAAATGTCCAATTGTAGTTTAAAACTTGTGATATCCAGATAAATAAGAGATTTTCTTCAAATTGATAGACAATAATAGAGCTGGTGTTATAGGAATTAACCGAAAATATATTGTTTTTTAGGTAATTGTGTAAATAGGCCAAGCGTTGTGAGGCAGCGGCTGGAGACACTGCAATACTATAACTCACCTTTTTATATGGCAACATATTTTTTCATCGATCTACAAATATTTTGATTCTATTTATTACAGCATCTAGTCCAAAACAAAATGTGAAAATACTTTTCTATAAATATCTGTTTTCGATTAAACAAATGGTTGTATTAGAAAAAAGTGGGCGAATTAGTTGTAGTATGATGCTGATGAGGTACTCTGCCGCTTGGATAACCATTTACAACATGGTACAAATAAGTAATGATATGATTTGTAAACATTTACACTCTTTTTCTACTGTTTGTATATTTGCCTGCCTGCCCTGCTTGGGTCAGTAGAATAATTTGGTGGATTACGGAACATTTGTAACATATTCTCTAGGCAGATCCAATAAAATTAAACCTATACAAAGTCTAATCTTCAATAAATTTACTACAAGTTCTTGATAGATTGTTGAGATGTACGTTTTAACTTAGCAACAATTTAGAATGACTTACACTTAATAGTACATATAAATAATAATTATTTGAATTTTTAGTGGAAATAGAATCAGATTTTTTTGTTGGGCTAAAATGAACTCCAACTTGATCTGACAACAGTTGTCTACATCTACAAAATTAAATATTATAACGTCTAGGATTATTTTTTAAATAAATTACATTTTTCATTCTCTTTCTACTAAAAACGATAATTTGGTAAAGTCCCCTTTACTTTTTTGCTCGAACGGATAATTATATTGTAATAAATTCCTTGAAGGCGAATCGGTAATTTTATTGGATTAAATGTAATTTTTATCTATGCATATAACTTTTTATCCATTTTATGAGATTTAGAACTGTATGAGACCTAATAATTTCAAATTGGTTTCATGCACTTCGTTTTTTTTTTAATATATTAGACTCTGTATTTATTGGGAATCTTGAAAGTTGTATATTTTTTACTTTTCATAACGATCTTGACAGGAGCTTTTTTTATATAGAAGATGTTCATTGTGAGAGGACCAGGATTGCAGTCAATCACTTTGATATGGCAATCACAGGCGTTCATTCCACTTTTCCTACACGAAAATCGTACTTAACACGCCCTAATTTATCAAGATACAGTAAATATTTTAATCAAACAGCAGTAGCTCTATAAAATTAGTAGTAGATATAACCTTACTTGGGCCAGACACTCACTTCCGATCTAGCCAAATAAGCCGTCCAAGAGGGCTACCATCTTGTAACGATATATACCCAAGTGAGGGTAAATCTGCCCCTAGTAGGTATGAATCTTTCAGTGTGAGTTACAAGTCACGATAAAGTTTGGCCGCATGATTGTAACAATATTTTAGACTTTTTTTAAATAATATTGATGGGAGGCTCAATTCCTTACCACAAAATCAAAATGGCGGCTACTCAAAACCTGTTTTGTCGAAATTTTTATCATACCTAAAAAATATGAACATAAAAACATTGCAAAGAAAATATGTTCATTATATATTTATCTATAACTTTGCTTCTTATGACTTTTTTGGTAATTCTAATAGTTCATGAGAAAAATGCTTTACAATATAGCCATTGGTCCCGAGTGGTTTTGATTGACTACAGTCGTTAAGCCATGTCGGAGGTGTGTGGAGTTACCATAAGCGACTTGATCAACTCAGGCACTACAGGTTGTCTCTTCACACGCAAAAGAAAGAAAAATGAAGTTAATTAGTCGTAGGTAACAATAACACTCTTATTATAATGTTATCATTGTTTATTTAGAACTTAATTAAATACTATAGATGAATATTTAAATAATATACTTCTTTTTATAAGAACAGAGATCAATGCAATTTAATGATTTCTTTGTGCAACTACATGTTTTTGGACACATCTGCTTGCATCCCACTTGATTATTACTTGATGACACGCTGCAGCAACCATAGAAATATCAGTCCAGATACCGCCTTTGTATATTGATGCAGAAGAGCATTATTCTGTGTAAGATTTATTGTCCTCTAGAGATCGTTTTTCATGCCCTCTTTTTGACTTCCATATATTTCAATAAAAAGATGTTCAAATTACTTTAAATCTGTATCGTCCAAATCAAGTTGTATCCATAATCGTTTGTTACCATGTCTGGAGTTTTCTTCCAAATAGTAAATGCAATTTTCTTAGATCTTCCCTTCATTACAGAAGTTAAGTCCGAACCAATGAGGCGTACCAAAGAGGTAGGGCTTAGTTTCGAAGTGGTCTAAATGTGGCTATGATTCATTCAACGTTATTTTCTATTCCGAAACTGATTAAGACCTGACAGTGTTCTGAAATATCGGAAAACTTTTTATAATGGTGAACTAAAATGACCATATTAGAGTCAACAGTACAAACTAATACTGTCTTTGTCCCTTCTTTCATTGCATGAAGCACCATGTAATACTATACTCGTGTCAGCTTCTTCTTGGTCGCATTTTAATGACATGTTATTTTTATGCCATACATGTCTTAACGTTTTCTCCTGCAGTGACATAAAAATCATTTTGTATCGTGTCATGATTCGAAACAGTTTTTTCGTTCAAATATGTATACAATTGCTGCTTGTTTTTTGGGTGACGTAGAAAAATTGCCCATTCTTTGGGCAGCCTTACATTTGGACCAATTTTTAGTCTAGAAAATTCACTCGAAGTTCGTAGATTGGGTGGTTTTTGGTTTACTAAAACTAAAAAGTGTTAACAAAACCACTATTTATGTAGGTAGAGACCACATACAAATACTCAACAGAGCAGAAAATGGAAACAAAAGTAATTATATTAATATACTTTTATGTGAGATATTTTTCTCACAAACTGTTGATTTTATCACTAAAAACCATATATTAACGAAAGTTGTAGATAATTTTATACAGAACATTTTTGTTCTTCATATTTCCTTTGAATTATATCAGAAAAATAAGGTCATAAAAAGATTTTTTAATGGCTGCTATTTTGTTTTAATAGAATTAATTTGGCCCTCTTCAAAATTGTTTAAGATCAGCCTAAAGAACAGATATCAACATATATAAAAATTTATCATGGCTTGTAACGCCCATGATTTTTTATATGGTGATTCACACTTACTATAACAATAATAATTTATCACAATTTTCCACCTCTTATTAATGTGGTTTTTATAACAGCGAATCCTTATGTTAAACGGAATAGTACCAAATTACAGTGGGATTGCAGTTATTTAGTTTCATTTTTATGGAAAACTAATGAAACGAGCTACAAATTCAAAAAATAATTCGTTGACCAAAGATTAGCAATAAAATTCAGGTCACTTAAATTGAAAGAAGTAATTGAAGTCTTGAAAGGCAATTTCTTTTATAAAATTCGACTTTGATTTGAATTTGTAGTTGTTTTAATTGAATAAAAAATGTAATTGTTTTAGGTGTTACGTCGTGATAATGTAGTAAATATTTAGTGGTTAGATAGTTATGGGTGTATGCGTAATTAGTTTTCGTTGTTTTTTGGTAGATTTGGGTGGTTACTGTAACATTTTCGTGTAGAGTGATGGAAGAGGGCCGACCCCAGCAGCCCGTCACCATAAAGTTAATACCAATATCATAGGTATTAATTTGGTTTACGTAGTTACCATTAGTGCAATATTATCGGGCTGTGCCTATTGTGGATTTAGCCCACCTAGGGATAGTCAATTTTTTTTAATAATCTTATTGTTGGCCGATAGGTTTTTCGGTTTTTGTCCGTTCTGTCCATTGGCTCTTTGACTAAGCACCAAAGTAGAGTTATTATTTCGTTATTTTTTGTAACTGTGTTTTTAAAAATATTTAAATTGTTTTTATAATTATTTTATACACTTTTATATGTTTGTTAGTCAATTTGAGGTAAGGTTTGTACAACTTCTTGGGAAGTTCCTCGTTTACTATTTTTGTTAGAATTCAGACTTTTTATGTTTTTTTTATAAATATATATGAAATATCAACTTTTGCATTCATTTTTTTTTATAAATCCTCTCCCACCTTTCAACTCCTTTATCCACAGTTATGCAATTGCAGTCAGCTACTACAATAGAATGGTCCAATTAAGTAGAAAATAAACACAAATAACACAAAACCGTACACTAATAGGTACATAAAATCAATTATGCAGGGTGTTCCTAAATATCATGTGCATACGGAAGGGGGTAATACCATGACTAATCGCGCCATTATCAATATGGGTGTTGAAATTTCAAAAAATGTTTAAGGTGTAGGACTTAAGTCTCATCTTTGACAGCAAGTTAACATGGAACTCACACCTAGAAAACGGAGTCAAAAAAACATACATTGCTTCTAAACAATGCCGCCGTGGAAAATCATTCTTATAGTCTCATTACCCTTGATATTTACATCAGGGAAGCTGTTCTGATGACAATGACACGATGACTCCGTACGGTTGGAATAGAACCTGACATAAGATCTATTGAAGCGAGACGTCGTTTTTGACGAGAGGCGCTCGATACGCTTTCACAGCTTCAAAGGAACATGGACACCACCTCATCGAATATCAACAATATAAAGTTATAACGAAACAAATAGAAAAGCCAGAAGCCCTAGGTAGGTACGATTAATATCTAAAGCGGCGGTTCTAAAACAAAAAGGCTCAGGATATAGTCATTAGATACGATTTAATTAGAACTGTGGGCACTGTGGCCTCCCCCACCTCGACCTTTTCAGATCTATTGTGGATATCCTTTAATCGTTGTTTAGAGTACCTTGTCTAATTCGGTCTTTTGTAGTAGACTAAAGTAGTTCTCCGGCATAGTTAGTTGCCCTTGGTTTTTCTTCTCCAATTGTAAAGAATCTTAGTCTTGATAGACCTTTGCAGTAGCACAATATGTGTTCTGCAGTTTCCTCCCCAGACAACACACCAAATCCCAGAGATATCCACAGAATATATTTTGTGGATATCCAATATATCCACAGGATATCAGAAATATTCCGTGGAACTAATATGGATATCCAAATGTCCGTCTATATCCAGAATATAGAAGATATCCTATGGATATTCAGCAAAATATCTAATGAGTATCTCCAGACAATACAAGAAATCCAAGATATATCCATAGAATATATTTTGTGGATATCCAACCAAATGTCCGTCTACATCCCAGGATATAGAAATTCAGATAAATATTTTATATTTACTTTTAGTAGAGGTTCATAAGTAACCAATGGTTATCGAATAACGTCGAAAGAAAATAGAGGCAAAAAGTATTACCCAACAATCTGCCTTTGATTTTTCGTACTAAGGAGAAAATCATCCTTATTAGGAATCTTCAGCAATAAATGGAACTTCTCGACTTCAGTCCCTAATGAAGTCTGTCTGTGAAACAATGTCGATCAAACTCAATTACGGCGGGTTAAGCATGAGTAGATACGAAAGTGGTATCGCCATCTATACTTAGGAAGCAAAATCAAAAATTACATCTAGTAGATATCCACGATGGTTTGCGTCCGCGCTTAGACTTTGATATATTTATATTTATAGTGGATGTCCATGGGATATTGAATACACCTTAAAAAAAATTAATTTTAAATATCTCAACGGTACTATTAGCCACAATGGCGAGTACAATGGCGTAATTTTTTAATAATTTGCTATATAATTACAATTATTTATGGACATTTGCATGTCTATAAATTACATTTCATGGATATAAAATAGATATCCACCATGGACTGGACATTCAGTGGATATTGGGATGTTCAGTAGATATCCAAAGGATTTGGTGTGCTGTCTGGGTCCTCTTCCTGACCTAATCGGCACAAAGTCTTTTTTATCAAACCGATGTCATACATATGTTTGCTACGCCTACAATGCCCTGTTAATAGATCTACTAGTACTCTAGTGTTTTCCTATTAAGGCTTAGTAGATGCTCAGTGAGTTTAGGCGTTGGTCTTTTTAAGAACTCTGTCCTGGTGAATGTTTCCACCATTCCTAAGATTTTTTAAAGATCCACTGCTCTGTGCATGTTATAATAGCTGTCTTTGTGACACCACAAAAAGGTTCTGGGCAGGCTGTGAGTCAGTTCTTATGGACGACTTACTCAAAACATTCTCCAAAAAAAGCTACCAGTGCCTAGGATACGCAGATGACTTAGCAATTATCGTCAGGAGGCGATTTGTAGGCACAGTCTCGGAGCGATCTCAAACAGCTCTAAACATAGTGAACAACTGGTGCAAAAAGGAACAATTGTCCATTATCGCACAAAAAACATCAGTTGTACCATTTACAAAAAAACGGGTACTTACAGGACTAAGGCCACTAGTACTAAACAACATAGTTATCCCATACGTCACAGAAGCCAAATACCTCGGAGTCATATTTGGCCAAAGGCTGACGTGGAATCAACATCTCAAAAAACTCGCATACAAAGCTACAATAGCTCTAGTAAGCTGTAGAAGAATATGTGGGAAAAACTGGGGTCTAAACCCCAAAATGACCATATGGTTACACAAGGGTAATAAGACCCATGATAACCTATGGTGCAGTGGCGTGAGTAACCAAAACTGCGCAGGCAAGTGCAATAGGCCAACTCACTAGCACTCAGCGGCTTGCCTGTCTAGTGGGGCCATGCGCACTACGCCGACTGCAGCAATGGATGTATTATTAAATCTCACGCCACAGCACATCTTCATGCAAGGAGAAACCAGGTCAGCTATTCTCAGGCTAATGCAGGGACAAAACCCAATAAGCCAACTACATAGCACCGACCACACAAGGCTATATCAGCAAGTAAAAAGGGATAATATTCTAGCTATGCCTACTGATAGAGTCATAACCACATACAAATTTGAAATAAATTTTCAAATTCAAATACCAGACCGAGAATCCTGGAAACAGGGACCTCCCGTACAGACTGAACTCGTCTGGTACACAGACGGTTCAAAAACCAAGGAAGGAGCCGGTGCTGGAATCTATAGACCCAAGTCGAAAACAACGATTTCGCTGAGTTCAGGAAAATATGCAACAGTGTTCCAGGCTGAACTAATAGCCATACAACACTGTACAAGAGAAATATTAAATCAGCAAGTATCTATTGCCATATACTCTGATAGCCAAGCAGCTCTAAAGGCAATTCTCTCACACCAGAAATCAAATCACGACTGGTGAAAGACTGTCTAGAAGACCTGGCAGAGCTAAGTAGTCAAAATAAGGTGACCCTAGCCTGGGTTCCAGGTCATGAGGGATATCAGGGCAACGAAAAAGCCGACGAATTAGCCCGAGAAGGCTCAGATAAGGCAATGATAGGCCCCGAACCACCCTTCTGTGGAGTTGCTAAGGCATTGTGCAAGGCATCCATTAAACAATGGATGCAAAAAGAGTCTCAGGAATGATGGAACAACTATCCAAGACTGAGCCAGGCCAAACAGTTCATCAAGGAACCATCGGCCAAGTTCACGAAAGACTTACTGGATCAAGAGCGTCAAATCGTTAGGATAACAGTAGACCTTCTTACTGGACACTGTCGCCTCAAAGGGCACATGGTTGTCACCAATCCAGCAAAAGAAGCAATTTTGTGCAGGTTCTGTGAAGAAGAAGAGGAAACATCATTCCACGTCCTGTGCCAATGTGAAGGCCTGGTGGAATGAGGTTTCTAACATTGGGCGAAGAAAAACCAAATGCATGCAACTACATGCGGGAGCCACTGACAAAGCTTATTAATTATTGGTAAATGATTGGTGTATTACGAACTTCCTTTAAACGCCAGTAAATGTAACGTTATTTCATTTAGTAAAAAGATTGCATTGTCACTTTTCTGTACAAATTAAACAATACCTTAATGATGCAACCAGAATTTATTAAAAAGTTCGGCGTTTACTTCGATCCAAAATTAAGTTTTATTCTTCACATTGATAAGACTATTTCAAATGCTTTGATTTGTAATTAGAAATATAAAGCAATTTAAAGACTTATCCACTGTGAATTTATTATTCTCAGCATTCATAAGGTCCAAGCAACTTAATTTGGAACCATATATAATGGCAAGGCTAGTGATCGCACAGACTTGTGTCGCCGAATTAATTTCTGAATATCCAAAGTGCCCCGAGTCAGTAGACCCTTTACTACCCCGTCAATCAGTGAAATATTTAATTCACTATAGGTCGATGACCTCGACCTCTGCACCAACTGTGTTAAACCGTATCCCTTAAAAAATAATCGAATATTCGGGGACCGACAATTAAAATAGGTGAATTTTAGTCAAGTTTAATCTTTCCGAAAATCCGACCAAATTTCTTGGGCTATCACCGCACGCGTTCATCGACCTCACAAGTTTTTTCTGAATTGTCACGAGAAAAATAAATATTGCTTTTCCATAGTAATGCCGACTGCAATATTTAAGATGTTAGAATGACATTAGTTAGTTGTATTCAACCTGTTGATTTTGTACTATACTATTTTGTTTACTATACTGTTAATTAACCTTTATTCGAAATACCGTGAGAATAACCGTATCAAATATATTTATATTGTATTTATTGTCAAAGCTTTAGTACCATGCATTAGTATACAAGGTGTGTCCCAAAAATTATTTAAAATTGTGGATTTAATTCTTTTATGTTTTTTTTATTTATTCCGTCGAGGCTTTCCTTTTGAAAATATCTTCGTTAGGTTAATTATCACCGCTGATAAGATGTATTGCTTTTTGTTTGTATTTACTTCTATGAAGTTTTAATTGGGTTATTGGGTAAATATAGTTTCATTATTTACCTTTTTACTTTCCTATCTGTATACAGATAAGGAAAGTATAGGAATCATGATTTTTTCGACCTCGAGTTTTCAACGGTTTTTTACGTTTTGGGATCTCCTGAATCCGTTTTGACTATTTTCGCGATGATCTCTCTGTGTGTGTGTATCCTCGATAACTCATGAACGGATGCAAAGAAAAACACCAAATTTTAAACTTAAGCTTTATTCCGACCTCCAGTGAACTGATTAGATTTTGGGCAGAGTCGGAACATCTGAAGGGGGGGGGGGGGGTAATTTATAAGAGAACATTTTTATATTTTATGGAATTTAGTTATTTATATTATTATCTATAATTTTTCTTCCAAACAAAATTTTCCTAAAATGGTCCGTATTCAATAAATTTGACAAAATGTGCAAAATTCTGATTTTTAAGAAAATTGTTAAACTAAAAGTTGTTTGCGATATCGATCTCTATAATTTTTGTTTTTTTTTTCAAGATTTTTATAAAATGGACCGTAATGGAAAAATTGGAGGAAGAGTGCTAAATTTAAATTTTTCAGTATTTTCGTTTTCAATGAATATCTATAGAAAAATGTTTCGAGTTAGATGTATGTGGAAAACGTATATATTTAGTTTATCCTCTAAACATTTATAGAGGTGCTACAATAGGTTGTACAAAATAACCGGAAAAAGCCTATAATAACTAGATAGGAAAGCCATGTGTTGGACACATCAGATTTTTTTATATAAACATCATGTTAATTAACTTAGAGGTTCCACCCCTTATTAAGAATATCCGGTCTTTACTGATTTATATTTATTTTCATATTTTTTATGTTTGGGCAATTGATTGTAAATAGACTAAAATTATTTGGGTTTCGTATTGCTCCACCATGGTTACGTTTTAAATATATTATTTTGTATAAACTTGCTGTTTCTCTTAACTATACCCCTCTTTATCTAGCTCTTCTAGAATCACCTTTAGGGTGATTACACCGTTTAAGGCAGGTATTACCGGTATTAAGATTCTTCCATGTACTTACCCCATTTGTAAGCAGAGCTGGGCAGTACTCGAGTACTACTCAGTAATTGGTACTCGTGAATACGTTCATCCTGATGGGACACATACTCAAAAAAATTTGAGTACTTTATATTTTAGAGTACTCAGTACTTTTTTTCTACAGCTGGCGAGTAGCGAGTACGAGTACCAAAGCGCACATATACCGGGTGTTCAAATTAAAGTGTTACAGCTAAATACCGCCTTTTATAAAAAAAACGTTTCAGACGAAAGTTTTATAGTTTTGTGGGGAAAAAATTTTGGCTAAAATTTTTTTTTATAGCTAACCATAATATGGTCAACTTTTTTTTCGCCCAGCAAAATTTTCAAATAGCTGTTACTCAAAAAATAAATATGTACTTTAAGAATATGTAAAAAATAATGGGATTCCCATTTAAAAAAACAAAGTTCACCTCGATATGGCCATATTATGACCAGCTATAAAAAAATGAATTTAGCCAAAATGTTTCCTCCAAAAACTATAAAACTTTTGTCTGAAACTTTTTTTTTCTCAAATGCATATTTTCGGCGGTATTTAACTGTAACACTTTAATTTAAACACCCGGTATATTATAATGATTTCACCTTAGAAAAGTTAAACCATTCCAATATCGTAGAACTTTTAGGGTTATGGCCCCTTTGGTTTCTAATAAAAATTTCAAAAAAATAATACTAATCGATAAATGTTGAACTTGAAAAAATATAATTATTCCGCTTCGCTTCTTTCTTCTTGCTCCCTCTGTTCTGCTTTAACTCCTGACTTTCTCTACCTCCTCTTGCTGTTTTTCTCTAGTTTTTTCTATTACTCATCCTTCTGACGAACTCTCCTTCCTATTCCATTTACATTATTCTTTAATATAAAAAAATTCATCTTTCTTTTTTATTCTTTAAATCTTAAATTTTAATATCTATCCATCTTAACTTCAATATAATATCTTTTTTTTAATTTCCCAACTGACAATTCTAAATCCTGTCAATATTTTCAAAATATAACTAACAATTCAATTAATTTTCAAAATCCCACTACCATCGGAGTCACAAACCTAAGGCAATTCCGATACACGACGGAAAAGATAATAATTTGTCCAATGATGGAATAATGGCACCCTATTTTTTAAAAATATAGGACTTTTATTTTGAGTATTCTCTATCTGTATTTCTGCCCCTATCTAATACCTTTATTACACTAACATTAAAATGAAAATTTGGGCTTACACGTTAATGGTAAGTGCTAACTAATTTATAGAAGACAAGTGATACCCTCTTTTTTTGTTACTGACTTACTATTACTAATTATTATAATTCCTTTTTTCTAAACTTGCCACTAACTAGTATAATTTAAAATAGGTAAGGTACTCATACTCGTTACTCATATTTTTCACGAATACTCTCTAAAAGTACTTATTTTCTTTGAGTATTATTCATATAAGTACTCATACTCAGATACATATGAGTACTTTGTAAAGCAATTCATTGTGAAATACTCATGAGTACTTTAACGCAGTACTCTGCCCAGCTGTTTGTAAGTGACGCCTGGAATTTAGTTACTCAACTGGGCTGTTTTAAGAGTACTCTAGATGTACTGGCGCCAGGATAACCCTTATTCTAAATAACAGTCTGGTGCCACCCACGACTTTCACTTCGCCACAGGTAAAACAAGAAGACATGTCAGAACATTCACGCAGATATTAGAGCACTACAAGCAATTACACTGATGGATGTCATGGAACATGTCATAGAAAGAAGCCGTCTCTTGTGACGCTGAACATGGATGGCATTTAAAAGATTTTATTTTTAAATTGTAGTGTAATCGTATCTCCAATACGTATACTTTATTACAATCTAATATTAATAAAAAAATATTACTGAACAAAAAGTTATTAATTTTTTACATCGCATGATATTGATATATTAAATATATGACAATAAAAAAATAATTTCTCAATAATTAAGTATTCAGTACTCTATTTTTTTTTAACAAACATTTTTATATCTACTATGTAAATATTTAGAATGACATACATTTTTTTTATCTGAGTTTTTCTTTTTTGAATCCCTATTTTGTAATTCTGTATATTATTTTTTCTTTTGTTACTTATTTTATTTGTTATAGTTCCTACATTGTCCTGTAAATTGGGTCTATTCAGTGGATATTGTAATAATAAATAAATAAAAAACGAAAAGGTGTAAAACAAATTCAACGTATATATAAAATTTATTGACTGCAGAAATATAAAGACTAATAAACATAAATATTTTTAACTTGTAATATATAAAATAGGATAGGAAATAAATATCGATATAATTAAAAATAATTGAGTTATGAAGAAAGTTTGGACACCAATTCGTTCAGTAACACAGAGCCGAACACAATGTTTTCGCAATTAACCGTTAATATCGTAGTGTCGTTTACTTCTATTGATACTAATATTAAACTGGAAGATGTTAGAGATTGACCACCAAACCTAGAAATAATGAAATACGATTTTTGCATTTTGTATTTTTGAAGGCAGTGGTCATCAAACGTGTGTTTTTCTTACACAAAAAATATAAACCCCAAGATATGGTAATAAATATGTGAAAAAGAAATTGTTTAATAAATCAAAGCACCTAATCGAGGATCTTAACTACAAAACCCTCCTTAAAATCAACCAAACCAATAAACAAAAACTTACCTAAAACAATTTGGATCTGATCGATCACATGGTCCTAAATTAGTAAGTTCCTTAATTTTATCCTCTATATCAGAGACGTGTTTCGTTATAGGCATTGAATGCTCAGTCATACCACGTAGTTTATTTTGATGTTGAATAAAAAGGGCAGAACTCATTACTACAGGCCTTATTAACTCGCCAATATTAGGTTTTAACGAAACATTTACTTTACCTGAAAAAAGAGTACCAATAATTAATCCAAAAATTGGTTTTAAAGATTTGTGCCTACGTGAAAAATTTATATTTGAGAATGAGTAGGAAATATTTGTATAAAGCTAATGGAGATATTTTGAAAATAATCACATAAGTTAAATTCTTATTTTGTTCAAAGCATAAAAGTAGTTAGGGATAACACAAGCATACTTTTAACAGATGATAAAGGAGAAAAAATTGAGCAAAGTAGTCTTATACAGTTGTGTCCTAAAATTGACAGTTTATCTTCTAAACAGGTATAAACGATGTAGATAAATAATTTGTTTAATATCAATACTTACCTAAGGAAGACACTATTTCGAAATTTGCTGGTTGTGTAGTATCATTAAAATCTATACCAAGTGTTGCAGGAAGCGAACAATTCGGTGGCAGTTTTGATATACAAGCAAAATCGTGCATGTTCATCCCAAAGGCCAAATTCTAAAAAAAAAACATCTCACATATTACCTAAGAATTTCGTAGTCTTAATAATACAGTCAATAATAAAGCACCTAGCCCAACTACTAAACATTCCCAAGCAGTCATTTCACTAGGCTGAGTCAAACTGAATAAAAGTTGGGACATTCTATTTAATTGAAATCTATCACTTGAGTTTTTTTTTAATATATTGTGAAGAATGTGACAGTGATTAAATATTAAATATACTTATACATTTTTTAAACTGGCAAATGTGGATTACTGTTGTCGATTACAACTTTAAAATGAAATAAAATATAACACATATATCATGAAATTTATACAGCGTGTTTATATTATTAGAATTATGATAATAACAATCAGCTATGCTTCTAGTGAGGGCAAGACCGTCAGTTGGGAGGGCCATAGGTATGGAGTTGTAGAAGGATTTCAGTCTCTCATAATTTAATTAATTAACTGGCAGACGATCTTTTCATTATATCGTCAGCTGATGATTAGTTTTATAAAATTAACAGCCAGTTACAAGAACGATTGTTAAAATATCTCATTATCTAATGATCCCATAACTTTATTGCCTCCTTAAAATATCTCCTAAATGGTAAATTTGGCAACGGCGCTTTTCCAAATGACAGTACAGTGATGCCATTGCTACCGATTAATCGGTAAAACTACCGATTTTGATATTAATGCATACAAATCTACCGATATACCGATTTTTTTGGCAATCTACCGATTTTTCAAATAATCTTTTATTATATTATACAAACATTCAATTAACATTGCATTTTGTACCAAAAAAGTAAGTACCTATTCTTAACTACATATATTTTGTATTTTTTGACAAACTTTCTTAAGACCCAACTCAACTTTTTTCTTAGGTTGGAAAACTATTTTTAATTCGAAGTAATACAAGACGTCACTTTAAATTTCTATCTCTTAATGTCAACAAATACGTAACATGATGTGTTTAATAAAACGTATATCTCGAATTAGCACGGTTGCAAATTGGCGCCACCTCATCGATAGTACATTTTTAAATCTTAACACAAGTTTCCTGAAATAATTAGCGCAAAAATAAAAGAGTGCATTTTACGTTTTAGCTTTTAAATACTATAAAAAATTGTGAAGTCCATAACTTTTAAATATTTGTTAAATATCACTTATTATATTATGCATTAAAAGTAAAACAAACTATAGACTTTCCACTATTCTTTACACCGTACTCTGAACCCATTTTTAAAAACAATATCCGAAAATATTATCGTTCAGGGCTGTATATTTTGTAATAAAAAAGTAGCCGTCACTTGTCATTGACAACGCGTTGAACTTGGACTTAATTCTAACGATGAGATGTCCTTTTATGCAACACACTCTACACACGCCCATCCTAATTGCCTAATATTATAATCTCGTTGGAATTTTAATTCTATCTGCAGCACCGACCTTGATATTAAACTGGATGGCTATATGACATAAAACCTACTCCTAATTTATAAGCAGACATGGGTAAAAAAAACGATCGGTGCACATGACAATTTGGATGCCAGACTGTCAATTTCGAGCATTCTACGTCACGTTTCCCACGGGCGTACTACGACAAATTATATTATTTTTTATTAATAACGCGCTATTTTAACAATTATTATTGGGCATTCTAAACTGAATGCCTACCAGTGGGCTTTGACGGGTTATGATATTGCAAAATTATGGCAACCCTGTAGACCTGGTGATTTGACAAGGTCAATGAAATAGATAGTTACATAGATTGATTATCCATATTTTTCAAAATAAACATAAGCGTATGCCTTGAAGTAAAAATGTGAGCAATTATTTTTTTTTTAAATATCTAAAGGCTAAAAATTGGTTTTAAAACACATTTTTGCTAAACCGATTCAAATTAATAAATATTTGCCAGGCAATATGGCCGCTCGTAAACGACCAGCTTTGAGCAATCTAACTATATATGTATCATTGACCCTGTTAATGACAACATGACAACAGGGTTGCCATATCTAAACTGTCATTACCCACTGGTAGCCATTTGGACAGGTCGTTGGAATGCCTAATTATTGGAACATTTTTTCAGCTGCTTATTAATCAAAAATCATTTTTAAGTGATTTTCTTAAATTAAAAGGTGTCATAGTTGAATGTAATAAGTGTTAAATTTCATTTTGTTGATCCTTTTTAGTGCATTTCGATACGCACATGTGGGCGCCAAAGTGTCAAATATCACCTCGCTATGCGGCTTGATTTTGTTGATCGGCTTTGTTCTTCCAGTTTAATATATAGTTCAGTGATCTGCGGCGCGGACGGACAACACTTACTATAGGGGGAAATAAATACACTAGCAATCGGGAAATCACACGCAACGAAGTTATAAATAAGAGAATTTTAGAAAGTAAAAGATAATTCCTAATTCGATAGTTTTACAGTTTACAGTTATAGAGTTGTCTAATATTAAAGTTTTGGAAAAAATGTCCCTTTATTATTAAGTTTTTCTTTTAAAAATATTAATTATATAATGGGTTTCGTTTTTTATTTTCTACGATTAAAATTAAATTTTTAAGTTTTTCTTACTTAAAAATGTTAGTTAATGTGTGTTTTAGAATTTTTTTGTTACTTTTTAGTATTAAAAACTTTGTTTTCTACAAATTTTGTTTGATTTTCAAAATCTGTTTTTTGCTGAGATCTACCGATTTTTCTCGATAATTCTACCGATTTTCGGTTGACAGGGCCTGGCAACATTGTGACAGTATGATTATTATCGAGATACGTCCCTATCAAGAATTACCTCTGTCTTTGTTGGCCCATTTAACAGGATACAGTGCAGATTAATACAAACGATATTTCTTCGGAGTGAGTGCAAAATTTGCCATAAGGAACGTCGCGTTACAACACCTGCAAAGCGCCGAGAGCTAAGACTAGACGAACTTTTGACATGAGAATTGTTTACAAAATATACTTATATTTGAAAATACGCAAAAAAAGAAATAAGATTTAACACTGAAAAAATTAGCTTTTATGATTGAAAACAAAGGATTATTATACTAATCACAAATAGTAAAGTACTTTAATTATAAGAAATAATTTCTTTATTTACAAACAATATTTTCTTGTAGCAGTGAAACAAGGACTTTATTAATAATGAAAATGAAAATAATTACTTTTGGGAAATGAAGAGGAACAACATGTAGAATACAGTCTGATTTTTCTAATGTACATCTAAGTATTTGTATTTACGATACTGTGAATAATAATATATCTTTCAATACCTAAAATTCAATTAACTTATATAAATGGCAAAACATAAAATGAAAAATAATAATAGTAAGGAGAGTAGTTCTGTAAGAAACAACAAACAAGCTGAGGCTTGCCTGGGCCTGTAAGCGCGTCGGTACTCGTTCTCAGCTGTAGAAATCAGAAGTACTGAGTACTTTAAAATATAAAGTACTCAATATTTTTCCAGTACTGAATCCCATCAGGATGAAAGTACTCACGAGTACCTATTACTAAGTACTTTTTTGAGTACAATTTACAATTACTAAGTACTTTGACTACTTAAGTAAAATTTTGAGTATACAATAATTGTACTGTCCAGCTCTACATAGTGTTTTCTTGTCATTAAGATTTTTACAGATTTAAATGAACATTTTATAGAAAGTAATTATTAGTAGTTTATATTGCTTGCTCTGTGGAGTGGGCGGATAAAATTACTTCACCCGGGAATTTACTATCGGGATGGTAGAAGCCCACCAAATGGCCATCTACAGCTACACACACCTCTCGGCGACGTTAATAACCTGCAGGACTTTGACGAGTTAATAACCTGTAGACTTTTGAGGAGTTGTCAAGATGACTATTTGTAGACAACCCTCAGCATCAACCAACAGGTTTTGACAAATTGAGAGGCAGTTCTGTATACACCTGGAGGGTGCACAATGGGTCTCATGAGGCCTAAGTGCTGTGGAGAAACCCACCTTACAGATAGTTTATATTGTTAATTGAAACTAGTGTAAATTGTTAGAATGTCCTTTTGACAAAACAAATATCATGGTCCTATTTATAATAAGGCAGCAATTTATAAATTAATTTTTTTCAGTAATCAAGAAAACTTTGTTCTGTATAATTAATAATAATTGAGGAGCTGCGGGAAAAACGATGAGGGTGCAAAATTTATGAAAACCGAGATACATGGCGCAATCTATAGGTATTTGTATGTACTATTACGCCTACTAAACATTTACGGGAATATTGATAAGGGTTGCCATATATAGCTAAAAATATTTTAGTCAGTTGCGGGAAAAACCATGAGTGTACCTGGCGTTTGAGGAAATATAGATGAACGTGACTTTGTATTGAAACCATGGCCGTCTCTGTAGAAAAGCCAACATCGCATAAATACCTCTGCCAATACTAAAATGATAATCTGTATTATTTCAATAATTTCCAAAAATGCATCATAAACATTTTTGGTTGCCGATTTATATGAAAAAAAAAACGTACCTATTCTTGTTGGTAATTACTGGAACATGAGACCATAAATACTAAGTTCAGAATATTTTTTACTCTTTCTATGAGATAATGACCTAAATGTAAAAATTCGATTTTCTTTAGTATAAATTTTATACACATTCATCGTTCTTCCGCCTAAAATAGGTGTATATAGGTATAAGAAAAATCAAAAATCAAAAGCAAAATATTTTTTTGAACCACTACTCTTGTTGTTAATTAATTAAACATGATACTGCACTGCTGTAAATACTAAGTTAAGATCATACACTTTCCATGAGAATTAAAACTTCCAGAACTCCTAAACACAAAACTAAACTTTGCAACAGAGGTGAAGTACCTAGGTCTCACCTTTGACAGCAAGTTAACATGGAACTCGCATTTAGAAAACAGAGTTAAAAGAGCATACATTGCTTATGAACAATGCCGCCGAACCGTGGGGCTTCTGTCCCAGAGTCGTCGCATGGACTTACACGGCTATCATAAGACCTATGCTAACATACGGTGCAGTTGTCTGGGTACCGAAAACACAAAAATTAACAGCTATCCGTAAACTATAACAAATTCAAAGAACAGCATGTCTCAATATAACAGGAGCCATGAAAAAAACACCGACTAGAGCGATAGAAGTCATTCTTAGTCTCACTCCCCTTGATATTTACATCAAGGAGGTTGCTCTGACGACAATGACACGCCTCCACACGGTCGGAATAGAACCTGACGTAGGATCTGGTGAGGCGGAAGTGGCAGGTACGATTCATATCTACACCGAAGGTTCTAAAACAAAACAAGGCTCAGGATGTGGAATATACTCCAGATTCTTAAACCTAAACATAAAATGGGCTGTAAGCAATAGTGCCAGTGTAGTTCAAACAGAGCTAACGGGGATTCTCATAGCAGCAAAAGAAATAACCAGAAACAATATTACTGGAAGAAACATGCTCATCTATACAGATAGCAGATAAGCACTACTCACCCTGAACAGACCACGAATTTATTCAGGGTTAGTACTAGAATGTCACGAAGCTTTGGCCGAAGTATCCATCAACAACGTGGTCACCTTAAGATGAATTAAAGGTCACGCCACATTGAAATGTAACCGTCTTGCTGATTCACTAGCCAAGAAAGCAGCCAACCAAATACTTTTTGGACCTGGCCCTTCTATTGGCCTGACAAAATCGGCAGTAACAGACCTAATCAAAAAACATTCCCTTATGAAATTCAAGGAAAGATGGGATGAAACAATAAACTGTAGAGTTGCCAGGGAGCTCTTAAATTATCCTGACAACCCTGCAGCAAACACATACTTGACTATGACTAGACATAATCTGCGCCTAGTCACAGGCATTCTGACTGGTCATTGCCAAGTACGAAAGCATCTCCATATCATGGGGCTGTCAGAATCCGCACTCTGCAGAGGGTTCGAACAAGAAGATGAGACCATCGAGCATATCCTCTATGATTGCTCGACGCTCTCACTTATTAGAAGATTTGTGTTCGGCGAGTATCGGCTAACACCGGCCGATATAAGAGAAGCACCTCTTGGCGACGTTGTCAACTACATTAAAACCGTGGGCTGGCTCACGAGCTAGGAGGTGCCTATCTTCTCAGGAGGATGCACAGTGGGCCTAATGAGGTCTAAGTGCCGTGGGGTAACCCACCCTCCACACGTTACAGATACAGATGAGATAGAGAAAGTTAAAAATTCAATTTTCTCCAATTCAACGTTTTTGCACATTCATCGTTCTTCTATAAAAAAGTTTTTAACACACCTAACATAATATCGTGTCTTGAAGTAAAATAGATCATTGTTTTTTTGTTATTAAATATTCAAATGCTGAAATTTTATTTTAAATCACGTTTAGGCCAGAACGATTCTATTTAGGAATACTTGGAAAGGCGCTTTTCGTAGTCCTATTTACAGTATGGATGAGCAATCTCTATAATGATATATATCATTGGTCATATTGCGCCAAACGCGCCCTGTTGCCAGAACTATGACGTTAAATAGATGTCAAGGATCGGAATGCATTTATAATTGATCAATAGCGTTAATGAGTCTATAAATATTTAACGATCATTCTTGAAACCAGCTGTTAATTTAATAAAACTAATCATTAGTTGATATAATAGAGGAAATATCTTTAGATACTTACTAAGAACGTCAGTTAGTTATTATCAGTATGAAAAAGGAATTAAGGCAACAAAATATTGATCAAATTAATTTTATAATAGAATTTCTATATTCAATAGTTTAAATACAGAATTTTGTAAAATTAATGATCAGCCAACGATATAATGGGCGAAATACCGTCAGTCAGTTAATTAATTAAATTATGAGTGGCTGAAATCCCATGCAGTCTTACCCCCACTAGAAAGAAGCACAGATCATTATTTTCATCATTCTAATGATATTATAAACATGCTGTGTAAGCTTCATGATTCATAACCCAGGAAAAAAAGTTATTCAAGGCGTGCCAAAAGAATTTTTCACAATTTATCACAAATCGCCAATAATTATCGATTTTACTTATTGTAAAAGAGAGTTTTATCATAAATTTCCTAGATAAAACAAAAAAATCAATATGTAAATAGTTGCATAAAATGTACCTTTTTTCCTATCCTAATATCATCTATATCGTCACCATAATTATTAGTAAATAACAAATTAATGTTAGTCATACTGGGGCTATAAAGATGCGGACACCTGGTAAACCTGAAGGTCGCAGATAGCCCTTTTCCGCTCATCCTATTCAGCAATTCCGATGATTTGGTATTCACGTAAATAGCCGGTACAACTTGTATGGTCGCAGGTTGTTCCTGAGGCGTAGAAGGAGTAAAAAATCCCCCTAACGATGGTGTCATAACAGGGGCAGGATTGTCAATATCGTCCAAGTCTAACAATAAGTCCAAATTAGATTTTTTATTGCTTACAGAATTACTGTCATTAACGGATGGAATGTCGCCAGAGTTTTGTGCTGCATTTGAAGAATTTTTAACAACAGGGGGCTTCTCCTCAGAAGTTGATTCTTCACTAGAAGACACTGATTCTTCAGAAAATGATCTTCCAGAGGCTTTCCTAAGGAGTAAAATATTTGTGTGTAAAGGAAAAAAATTTGTTTACACATAGAAATATGCTTACTTTGATGATTCCTCTTCTTCTGATGACGATGACTCTTCTTCACTCGATTCTTCCTCCTCTCCTTCTTCTTCACTTTCACTAGAGGAGCTTGTACTCGAACCGTATGCACTAGTAGAAGCCCCTGAACTATTCTCAGACTCCCATGTAAATTCTTTTTTCTTCTTAATCTAAAATGCGTTATTTATAGTAACAAAATCAGTCATGATGGTGCCTCTCGTGCACAACTAATAAAATTACCGTTTTATATTTATATTTAATAATACTAATAATTTTGGTAAAGTTAAAGTAGCATAGTGTTGCCATAATTGTTAAATGCTTGCCAAGCAAAAACAAATTGGCTAATAAAAGGCCAACATTTTTAAATTTTGTACCTAATAATTAAAAAACAAATTTTTTTAAAATTTGGCTTATTATTAAATTTAATGTATTTTTTTTATTGTTTCATCATATAATCTAATGAACTCAACTCTTAGAATCGTGATTATAAAAATATTTTCTGTATAAAAACTTAAAACCCGACAACCGCGTGTTGGTATTTTAATTTAATTTTTTCTTATACATTCCATGAGCTTAAGAAAATATCCTAAAACTTTTTTTGCTTAAAGTTTTTTATAAATTTTGGAAGCGTACAAGTCAAGACCATTAAAAAATGGTTAAGAAATGAATGCCACATTTTCAGTTTTAATTATTATTATCTAAGGGTACCCTGGAACTAATTGAAGTTAAAAAAAAAGTTTACATGAAATTAATTTTGACAGATATGTTTTGTCCATTTTTTAGTTTTGTAGACCTACTTGTAAAAATTAAATCTGTCTAATATATTTAATATGCAAAAAGTTTACAAAATGTAGAGAAATTAACAATGTTTTAGCAATCAACTTAAAAAGAATTTAACATCTTACAATAACTGTTCAAAGTGATGTCCCCCTATATAATTATCAAATATTCTTTGCCTGAGCTCTTCAACATTATGCACTGAAGTCTTGTATACAAGAAATTCCCAGAATAAAAAACCCATTGGGTTTAAATCAGGCGATCTGGTAACCCACGGCACAAATCCACCGCGACCTTAGATACCGCGACCTTAGATACCGCGACCTATCCATCCATCAGGAAAACATTCATCAAGGAATTTTCTTGCCGGGGAAACACCCATCTGCTCTCAGGGCGTTAAGTAGTCACACTTTCGATTTCATTTAAATGGCAAACAGATGTGAAATTATAGCATAGTTACACAGACTATGTTAGGTCCTAATATTTATTATTGTTAAGTAAATTATGGTAAAAAATGTTTTCTTTATCTGTGTCAAACTCACAATTGAGCAAATTATTTTTTCAAGTGTAAATATGTACAGGGGTGGGTAGTAATAATAGTTTTAAAAACTTACAGCATTTTTGTGGGCTTTAGAATTTGTCTCTTCAATAATTGGTTCAACATTTCTAACATCACCTGGAGGAGGATTAGCAGGGAATGGAGGCAAATCTTCATAGCCATTGGCCCGCTGTTTGATATAATGAGATAAAGAACCTAACTGCAACTCTTCAATATCTGTAATGAAAAATATTATAACAAAATTATAGAATTGTTTAAAAATATCTACCTGTAAATTGCAATTTTAAAACAGGAGCTGGTTTGGGAGCTAAAAATATTCTTCTGGCTTGTGATTTGATTTTTCCCTCTTGACTAGGTACAAATTGTTTAAAAAATCTCGCCTTATCTCTTATATCATAATTTTGATCATATTTGGCAAGGTTACAAATATATTGACATAACAAAGACGTTTGCTCAGGATTGGTAATATACAACTTGATTGCCAGATTCATCACTTGTAATTTAACAATATCATCCTAAAAATAATATTTTTTCATAAAATTTATAAAACATTTACAGAATTATTATATTTTTACCTCATCTGGGAAAGTTTTGGCTAATTTTCTGAGAACATCTGGCGCAACTTGGGGAACTTTTTGGGAATGTTCACCTAACAACCATAGTATAGCAGCTCTAGCTTGTGCAACTGTTATAGTATCTAATAATCGCGCCATGTGAGTGATAATTTCTTTTGGCTCAGCTGCCTGTGTCTGGAGAAGTTTTTTAATTACTACTACACTTTCTGCTACTACAGCTTCTACAAAATTTTGTGTGTTTTTAATCATGAATACCCAATATTTCAGAGTTACATTTTTTTAACGAAAAACATCCTGTGTTTTATTACATTTTAAACGCTTTGTGATAAATAAGAGTAATTTACATAAACTTTCCCTATTCATAACTATTATATATATTTTATTTTAATGTGACACTCTGGACACATTATTTATTTTGACCATCTATGCATACAATGAGAGTGATTTATTATCATTATAATAAATATCACAGATCCCTTTTATAAAGAATTGTACATGATGAAACTGGAGTAACCCTAACTCGAAATTTGACAATTGAATCAAACAAGCTTAAGTATTTTTCATTTCAGAAATACATTACGTAAAAATTATTATTACATAAAACGTTTATATTACTCATAATAATAATTCTACTAAATTGGATGTCTTAAGGCTAACTGAAGAAACGCCAGTTAATTCGCTTTTGTGAGTGGTATATGAATGACAGGATTTTATACCACTTTCCAAATATTTTATGTAAATTATGTACTTCTAAACTGATCAAGTGGTTAGTTTTAGAAAGATGGGTATTCTACAGTTAAAGAAATGCTTAAGGGCCATTCGCACCGCTAGTAGTTAAGAAATAAGCTTAAAATGACATTGTCAATGGCAAAATGTCATTTTAAACTTGGCTTATTTCTTAACTATTAGCGGTGCGAATGACACTTAGTCCAATATAACTTCCTCCCGAATTAAGTAATTTCATATTAAGTAATAAAAAAGTTATGACCAGTCTCCAGTTTTTCCATGTCCCAACACCAGAGAAACTTAACTAATGAAAGACTGAGCCATTTGATATATTACTTACCATCCCGATTGGATAATAAAGAAACCAAACCATTAAGGCACGCGTCAGTGACTTCTGAAATTGAACAGGCACATCTTCCTATAGCTTGAATAGTGGCGGCAACAAAATTCTTATCACTATTGGAAATATAAGTCTGGAGTTCTCTTAATATAATAGAAACGTTCGAAACATTTGTGATATTAGTTAAAATTTCTAATTTAAGCAATTTGACATTAGTCGGATCTGAGATTCTAACAAAAAAAACTTTTAAGATAAGGTTCAAACATTCCTTTATTAGTAATGCTTATGGAAGCTATAGCATTTAGGATTACACTCTGTACTTCAACATGAGATCTTAAAAACCTCACTAAGGATTTCGCTGCGAGCACACTTTCACTTCTGGGAGAAGCATGGTGATATAACTGTGCAACAGACATGACAACAGCTGCATTTCTAGATTGTAATAATGGTCTAGTAGATCTTAGTAGCAACCTATGATCTGGATCCAAACTAGGAATATGTTTCTCAGAAGCATCAGAGTTAGAGTCATAAAACTCACCATTAGGTTCAACATTTTCCTAAAATATTCAAGATTATATCAAATTATTTCTTAACACCTAAACTAATATTTACATGGATGTTTGGGTCAATAAATTGACTTCTAGCATATCTGGTTAACATATTTACAATGGTAACTTGACCCCACTCATCTACATCTACCAGCAAGGCACATAGTTTCCTGAAAACTTGATGGATCAAATCTACTCTTTCTGGGCATACTTCAGTAAAAGCCATCACTGCTGATCCTATTACTAGCACTGTTTTGTCTGCCAACAGCTTCTGGATTATAGTTATTAATTCTGGTTTCATATCAGGGTCTAATCTACAAATTTTATAAAAATAATACTCTCCCTAATTCACCCCCTTACGAGTAAATTTCAACCCCTGAAGTCGATTGAGCAACTTGTGTAGGGGAAGGGGGACGGCTGTAATTATTTTTCGTGGCGCTCCAGGGCGACTTAAAGATGATTGATAGTGCCATTTGACTTACAGGTGAGGAAAACCCAGAAAACCTCACCCACCATTATACATATAAATAAAGAACATTGTTAGTGGAAAATCATATAGTCACTAAATTTTGGGTGAATTTGGCTCTTCATCTTAGAAATCGAGAATTAAGTTCTAATTTTGATAATCTGTACCTTGGACCTTTAATATAAGTACCAATTCGTGTATTATGTGAATGACCATCACCTTGAATTGGTAGTAGACATTTTGTATTAAATTTGCATAGATAAATAATGAAGGTAAAGTCATGATCATATGAGTAGTGAAACAGACAGAATATTATATAAATTATCTCACAGTAATATACTATAACTAATATGTGAGTGAAATAGTGAAAACATCATAGCTGGTAATATACTTAAGCTGTCTTAAAAGAAACAAAGTGGAAGATAATATACTTGCACCGTAATTAAACTAACTAGAACAGTATAATCTATTATCTATATAAATGTCTAAAAGTTTAACAGATTCATATAGGTGATTTGTGTTTCTTGTTGTAAACATTTTACTAATCAACAAACCAATTTTCTGCTTTTGCTTCTATTTATATTGTATAATGAATTGTGGATTAATTAATCAAAATTTCTATCTGAACATTGTAGGGAAGCATCATCGGCAAAAAGCACACAGTAATGTGGATTCATGTACTGTGCAAATCATTTACATTTATTACAAATAGAAGCGGGCCCAATATCGATCCCTGTGGGACTCCTATATCAAATGACTCTGGATATGAGAGGTTGCTTTCATAAAAAACCAATTGACCATAATTTTTTAAAAAGGACTTTAATAAATACAGTAAATTACCTCTCCATAATAATACATCTTTTCAATAAGATGCTATGGGAGACAGAGTCAAAACGCCTTGGTTAGGTCACATAGAGTAATATCAATACCACATGTTAAACTGCACCAGTTGTTGATTTAGTTTGCCTTAAACTGTATTGACTAGTACTGAAAACTGTATTTTCTTTAAAATATTTAATTGGTCTATAGTTTTGAATAACCTTTTTTATATAATGGTATACCTTGGAAAATTTGTAATTCATCAGGAAAGACACCAGTATAAAAAATGTTTAGTAAATCAGTTAAGGGTCCTAAAATGATAAGGTTTATTTTATTATCATGCTATAAATTTTATGAAAATCTGGAGAATTAGTTATTCAATGAACAAATAACTTGCTTTACTTCATCAGATATAATGGGTCTTTGGAAAAAAGATTTTCATGGGGCAAGAAATCTCTTATAGTCCAATATCAACATAAGGTAGGATAGTAACAATGTCTTTTGCAATATATGAAAAATATTTATTAATAATCATTTGATGATTTGAAGGCAAATGGAGCACCTTGTCTTGTTTGTCATTACAATTACATTTTTGATTAATAATTTTCTAACATGCTTTTGCTTCATTATCAAATTCAGCAATATTTTTGTCATTAGTAACCTTTTTTTCGTAATTTAAGGTGAATGTGATAACAGTTTTTTTAAATTTTAAAGTTATATTTATCAGAAGATTTAGTAACAACACATTAAGCTTAAAAAGAACGT
This sequence comes from Psylliodes chrysocephalus, assembly GCA_927349885.1. Lineage (NCBI taxonomy): Eukaryota > Metazoa > Arthropoda > Insecta > Coleoptera > Chrysomelidae > Psylliodes > Psylliodes chrysocephalus. The sequence goes on along the minus strand of OV651826.1, from coordinate 8,461,920 downwards.
TCCTCTTTTGCATCAATTCCTCTGTAAACCATACAATAGATGAGATTTACTAATTTATAGCTTAATTTTCGTATATATATAGGCCAATGAAGTCTTAGTATGTATTAACCAAATTTGAGGCTACAATAACATTTACATCATAGTTCTAATTACTTACATGAGAATTAATATTAGAAATCTGAAATTGTAACTGGCACTGTTATTGAGATTAAAATATGCTGTATAACACAGGTAAAAACAATTAATATAGAAGATAAACCTACCCATTTAATTTTGGGATAGCATGAGCAGCTGTTTTACGAACGTAAGGAGACATATCAGCTGATGCATCTTTAATGGCTAACATTACAATGGGACTGATAACTTTAACTCTTATACTGGATAATACTCGTAATGCACCTGCTCTTATTAACTGGTTGGGTTCCTAAAATAACAAAAAAACTTGATAGTACAGAACTCATGGTCTGAATTGTGTCACATACTTTTAAGGCTCTTTGAAATGTTGATATAGATAACAAAGCTAAATCTTGTTGTTCTTCTGCATATCTTTCTAAATAAACGTAAACTAATTTCTTAACCTCAATATTTTTGGATACTACATTCTTTACTACTGCTGGGAATAACATCGAAGCATCACGTCCTTTTGCTACCATCTACAAATAATTAAATTCGTTAATTGACTGTTTACTAAGCAATATAGTATATAATCCATACTCCAATAATTCTTTTCATTGCTTCTAACTTTAGGCTATCTTTATTAGAATCCAGCATTTCCTTAAGATCATCATGCCTAAAACAACATGAAATTGATTTTGTTTAATGTTATTTAATATAGGACCTACTTTTTAAAATCAGCATTAAAAAAGCCCCCTGAAGCAGGATCGACAGCATATTCCGCCTCGAAACTGGAACCCCTGTCATTTGAATACGAACTATTATTTGTCATGTTATTGGATGGCGACGACAGCATCTTGACTTTATTTATTTAAAGGATATAAATGAAATCATTCACTTAAAAAAAATTAATAAAAAGTACATTGAAAAATTAATGTTTGACAAATATACAGCTGCATAGGCAACTCACGTATCACGTCATACTCTTCAATATTCAAATCAAACTAATCAGTTGTCATTTTCTTACTAGCGAGCAATGATGTGTAAAATAATATAGATTGCTCACGTGCTCACGTAGCAGAACCGTTCTGGCCCAAATGTGTGATAAAATAAATTTTCAATATTTGAATATTAAAAAAAAAGAAAGAAATACCTTATTTTTTACTTCAAGACACGATATTATTAGGTATTATAAAAACATATTTTAAATGTTGTAAAATTGAGATTTCATATAGTCAAATAAGAGATAGGATCAATTTTTATAAGATGTAAAACAATTTTAGACCACTCTTGTTTCAGAAATAACACTATATGAAACACATAATTGCACAAACACACAGCTTTGAAAAAGTATATAAAAAACTTTAATAAGATATGTAAACAACTTTGAGATGAAATATAAACAACTTTGATATGAGATATAAACAACTTTGGTAAGAGATGTACAAAAACAACTCGACACAGTTACAGATTAGTAAACGAACGTTTGTGTGCCAAATTCATCGCCACAAAGTCTAAAATCGCTTCCTGTCTTCTTTACCTCCAGACATTCAACCGACCAGTTAACCTAATTTTTTACCCTCGTCGGTAAATTCTTCTATGTGTAATTCCATGCTTCCCATATGAGCCAAAACGAAAGGAAATAGGGAAGGTAAAGAGATAGACAACACACGTCACATTTACAAAGTAAGATTCATACCTAAACCAACGCCTTACTACAATTCCCACTTGATATATAATATATAGTATATACAAGTGGCGGGTTGTCCTAAGGAGCTATAAAGGACGCAAAATTTGTCGAAATTTTTTCTTTTTTGTTTTAGTTCAATATCAATGCTTATATATAAATTATTTTTCATTAATTTAATTCCGACGAAAAAATTCGCCTCGTGTTATTCGAAGACACAATAATTCAAGCAACTGATAACTCGCTGGACTATATTTCGTCCCTGTTCCGCAAAGAAACGGGAGGGACCTGGCAAGAGGCTAGAGCAAGGATGGCTTTTTTTCCGAAATGTGTTTAGGGCTCCGTCAAATATTTCTTTTCAAAAAGGTTCCGTCACCAAAAAAGTTTGAGAACCACTGGTATCGAGACAACGATTGAAGTAATCTATCCTGTTATAATAGTATATAAATCCTTGGACATCGTGCACATTGTGGCATCACGGCCTTCAATTGTGGCATCTGTCATCTATCACCTGTCATTCTGTCGACTGTCGAAATTTAAAAGCTTGGGATAATGGGCTTGGGTCAATAATCTCACAGTTGTCAATCAAAGAATAAAATGTAAAAATAATTTCTAGATTGTTATTAATAATATTTGTTTTTATACAATAATAATGAACAAACAAATATGATGCTTTATTCAGAATGGATACAAACGGCAATGGCAAGAAAGGTCTACCTCGACTTAGGGAAATCATCAGACGTCAACGACAAGATTCTGATGTAAGAAACTTAAAATTATGTCTGGATAAAATGTATTATGAAGTGTTTCTAACCATTTATAGTACATTTCTAGAATACTTTTACTAACTAACCTATTGTTTATTATCTACTGTATTAATAGGGTTTAAAATTGAAGAAACTGTAGATAAATAAAGAATTTTGTAAGACAACAATTATTGTAAAACAATTGATATATATTTTATTCGCAGGGTGGTGGTACAGACTCCCCAGATTTGGAATTTGTTTATGATGACACAGACACCCACATTAATGAAATTGCTGAGCTCTATAGTTATACAGAACAGCCAGAGCTCCAACTTAATGTTAAAGCATTTGAGGACCAAATGGAAGTCTATAATTTACCACCTAGTTGGCAAAGATTACCATTTGACAAACGGAAATCGGTAGTTTTGAAGCTTCTGGATCAATTGGAAGTCAGTAGCAAGCCTTTGAGAATGAGGAGTGCTAGATGTTTATTATACATTGCTCAAGGCTGCTGGGCTGAAATGCAATCTGATGCAGAGCAACAACAATGGGCTAGGAGCAATTCTGTTTTACTTTATCAGTTGGGGGTCTTTAATGCTTTCACTGATCTATTAAATATTGAATTTGAGTAAGTTTTAATTATTATTTATTCAAATGGCTCAATATTTCCAGGATTATTCGTAGAACTAGTTATTAACTCACAAGAACACTGTACATCTTAAAATGAAAAACCTAAATAATTCACTTAGAAAGCAGCTATATCAGAAAAATAAATAAGTTCATCTTGTTCTTTTAAAAGAGATGAATTAAATCCTTTTTCATTGGTGGTTATTAGTTGTTAATTTATGGCATAATTTCAAAAAATACTTTTAATTCCTTTTATTAAACTTAAAAGTGCATAATTCCTTAATTTTTAACACAAAAACTATACCTTACAATGAATTGAACAAGGTGTAATAGAAATATTTACATATCTGGCATATATCACTCACTTGTCCATCACATAAATCTGTCTGTTTCCTCTCTATTATGTGCATGTTCCTATTAAACTTTATTCATCTCTTTGTAAAATATACCTTTCTTGAACATTTCTAATTGTATATACAACTGACATAAAAAATTTAAAAATCAGTATGTTTGACATTCAGGTGCTTTATATATTTGGGTGGTGCATAGAAAAAATGAGGAAATCGATAAATTCCACATTACCATAGTAAACAAATTATAGCAAACAAATTATACTGAAGGCACAAATAATATATGCTCTCTATAGTTGATCTGATACATATGGTGAGAAATGAGTTAGATAATAGTTGTTAGGTAGTAGTTTAAAGCAAATAAACATTTACTTAATTATCCTATGAATCTTGTGGCCCAAAAATGTGATTATGAATTTGTGCTATATTTAATACTTTAAAAACAGCATATCATTCTAGTGTTTGATATTTTTTTTGTGTCATTGGCTTCAACTATTATGTTTATTTCGCATCGTGTTCTGTGTAGGCGTTGTTACTGTTTTACAGCGCCACTTTAGGCGCCGCACTGTTAATTAGAACCCAACAGTGAATGGTCGAGTGGGGAATCCTTCCAAAGCATCAGAATTAATTTTAAATAAATAAATTAAATGAAAAAATCCTTGCCAACAGTGTGATTCGAACCCGGGACCCTTGAATCTGCAGGCAGAAACTCTATACTGTGATCTGTTATAAATTCCTTGAATATACATACTTTTGTTCTTATATAGATTTGCAATTTAACTTTCTAAAGAAACCTCTACATGCTTGTTTATTCTTTACTTTCACTGATATTTGAACTGATCTTTTTACTTTCCTATCTGTATTCAGATATAAGGAAAGTATAGGAATCATGATTTTTTTCGACCTCGAGTTTTCGACGGATTTTTACGTTTTGAGGTCCCCTGAATCCGTTTTGACTATTTTCGCGATGATGTCTGTGTGTGTGTGTGTCTGTGTGTGTGTGTGTGTGTCTGTGTGTGTGTGTGTCTGTGTGTCTGTGTGTGTGTGTGTCTGTATAACGCATAACTCATGAACCGATACACGGAAAAACACCAAATTTCAAACTTAAGCTTTGTTCCAGCGTCTAATGAGCTGATTAGATTTTGGGCAGAGTCGGAACATCTGGGGGGGGTACTTTATGGGTGGTCATTTTTATATTTTATGTAATATATCTGTTATTTACGTTTGGGGAAGAAAATTCTTTAAATGAAAGTTACTTCTTATTTTATTATCTATAATTTTTGTTATATACAAAATTTTCCTAAAATGGTCCGTATTCGCGAAATTTGACAAAATGTAAAAAAATATTTTTTTTTATAAAAATTGTTCAAACAAAAGTTGTTTGTAATATAATTCTCTATAATTTTTATTCTATACATAATTTCTCTAAAATGGACCGTATTCGAGATATTTGAGAAAATGTGTAAATTTCGAATTTTGAAGAAAACTCAAAAACGGATAAAGAAAAAAACATTAAATTTTAAACTTAAGGTTTATTTCGGCCTGACGTGAATTGATTAGATTTTGGACAAAGTCGGAACATCTGGGGAGGTACTTTATGGGTGACCGTTTTTATATTTTATGGAATATATCTGTTATTTATGTTTGGAGAAGAAAATTGTTCAATTAAAAGTTACTTCTAATATTATTATCTATAATTTTTGTTTTATTTCAAATTTTCCTGAAATTTCGAGAAATTTGACAAAATGTGCAAAATTCTGATTTTTAAGAAAATTGTTAAACTAAAAGTTGTTTGCGATATTGATCTCTATAATGTTTGTTTTTACATTTTTCGAAAATGAACCGTAATGGAAAAATTGGAGAAAAGTACTAAATTTTAATTTTTCAGTACTTTCGTTTTCAATGAATATCTGTAAAAAAATATTTCGAGTTAAATGTATGTGGAAAATGTATATATTTAGTTTATTCTCTAAATATTTATAGAGGAGGTATAATAGGTTGTACAAAATAACTGCCTATAAAGCCTATAATAACTAGATAGGAAAGTCATGTGTTGGACACATCAGATTTTTTGCATTGCAAAGATTTGGCTGAACTTTACAAAAATAATTATATAGCTTATAGAGGAAGAGAATAGACCAATGGTGTACTAACATAATATATTTTTGACCCACTTTTTTAACTTGTTTTACTGCAAAGCATGTTTCTTCCACAAAGTAAGTGTAAATGTTCAACTATAATTAAATCAATATAAATGTATTTTTAGCTCTGTGATACATACATTTATATCCTATGAATTCTCTATGGAAAATCAGGGAATTTGAATTGGTCATGAAAAGTCGGGGAATTTATCAAATGTCAAGGAAATTTTTAGTTTATAAATATGATTAATTTTATTCAAATTTGTGACACATAAAACAAAAAAGTCCTGGAATTTTTTTAAGTACTATGCATTATAAATGCCTCTAGCTAAAGTAGGGACAGTTTTTGTATGCACTTGGAAAGTTCAAGGGGAAGATAGTTGCAATATCTAGCTACTCTGAGTGTTGGAGAACGATTGTGTTGTTCATTTGTTGACACTCAATTTAAGATTTTGTTCTTTTTAGGAATAGTACAGCCGCACATGTTGCTATGAGAAAAATAGCAATATCTTTAGCTGATTCACAAGATCTGAGAGTAATATTATCTGTTTTGTATACAATAACTGAAGTTATTAGAAATGAAAAAGCTACTGGGACTACAGAGTATGAAGATGACATTAACTCTTTTTGTAATGAAATAGGTAATAAGATGTTTTGTGTAAAATTGCTTGTAAAATTAAATTCATAATACATTACTTATTAAGTAGAATAATAATTATAAAATAAACCTTACAAACATTTTTTTTCAGCATATACTTCAAGTGATGATCTCCTGATCATAAAGTTACTGAGTATGGTAACGAGATTTTGTAGTGGCTCAGCTCCACATTTTCCTATGAAGAAAGTGTTACTGTTACTTTGGAAACTTATATTGGTTTCTTTGGGAGGTATGAATACTTTAAGAGATCTGAAATTAGACAAAAGGAAGAAAGTTGGACTTCCGTATTATAATGAAGATACTATGGAAATAGCTAAAACCATGAGATCTTCCTCGCCACCAGCAAGTGCTTCTGACCTACTTGAAGCTCAAAATCAGAAGAGAAATACTAGGCCTTTTAGGAGAGTAAGTATTCCGACATTGTAAAATACGATCTTCAAGAATTTCCAGTCTCCAAAATTTCCAATTTCTGGTATAAATTGTATTTTATAAAAAAATATACATTTGATGAATGTATATATTTTGTCATTCTAGAGTTTAATGAAACAAAGTAGCTTAGATGACCATGATTCATTAGTTGGTATGGAGTTAGATTCTGGTCTAGGAAATGGTGAAAACGTCGAAGATATGAATGAACTATCAGAATATGACGAACGACGACACGCGAATGAGACAAACGATCAACTTTACCGGAATAATCACGAAACCTATAGGCCTATATCACCGCCTTCTCCTAATGCCTTAGTACTGCCTAAAGGTTTACCTTGGAAACCAAAAGTTCGTCAGAAAGATATAGACATGTTCTTAGATACTTCCAGATTGAAATTTTTGGGTTACAGTCTTCCGGGTGACAGAACAACACTTTTTGGTTTGCCTGAGCCTATTCACGAAGGAGTTAAAACACTAAATGAAGTAAGTACCTATTTAACATATTTTTCTTTAGATAAGCAATAGTTATTAATTAATATAAATCATTTATTTAGTCACAAATTAATTAATTAATTTTACAATTTACTACCTTCACAATATCATTCACATAAACTAGGAACAACAGCGGGCACGATACAGTTCCCTGGGGTACACCATTATTTGCTTTTAATTTTTGTGATCTATTATCTAGGTAATCTGCCAACCACTACAATGCCACACCGCTTATATACCTTTATTTTGCAACTTTTTAATCAACCTATCTATCTACCATCTCAAATCTCCTTTGCAAATCTGAAAATACTACACATAGTGTGTAGTTGCTTTACCGTTGTTTGCTCCATAAACCTGATTGGAAAATCATTATTGTCTCATTAGAATAAAGAAAATCAACAAACTGTTCATATACAACTCTCAAGTATTTTTCCAACAGCACAAATGATATTAAGGGGGCGTTGATCAGATGATTTTATAGACTACTTTTGGCATGGTACTATGGTTGTTATTTTAGTATCAATGGACACTTTACCTGTGAGGAGTCATGAATTAATCATATTTAATAGCAAAGTTTGCAAATTTTCAAAACACTTTTTATTAGTACCATATTAACTTCATCATGACTATTTTTATTAGGTATCTAAATCAAATATACCTTAAGGCTGTATGTCACGATACTAAATTAAGTACTAAATTTAGCACTAAATTAAGTCATTAATTTAGTACTAAATTTAGAACTAAAAATATTTTTTTTCCGTTTGCAACGATACCAATTTTTAGTACTAAATTTACTATGGGCGCACGCGCATTGACGTATTAATACGTGAAATTAGCAGAGAAATGAAATATTCTGTGTAAAACAGACAAGTGAAGTAAATGGTGTTTTTATTATCAATTTGATACTAGTTGACTTGACAACCAAATACAGCATAAAAACCACGGAAAAACACAATAAAACCTACAAAATCAAACAGGCGAACTTTATTCAAGGCGATAATGTGAAATTGTCGCTAATTAAAAACAAAAGGGTACAGAAAATACCGTCGTGTCAACTTTTTCTATGAAAAACTTCTGCGCAACATTTCGGCGCACTTTTAGTACTAAATTTAGTAGAAAATAGAACAAGATCTAATTAATTAATGACTTTTTTTAGTACTAAATTTAGTACTAAATTTGCTGTTTGCAACGTGAATTTTTTTAGTACTTAAAAAATGCATTAATTTAGTTCTAAATTTAGTACTTAATTCAGTATCGTGACATACAGCCTTTAAGCTCCAAAATTATTCAATAAATGAAAATACTCAAACTTTGCTACAAAAAAATTGTTAGACAATCTGGGCCTGTACTGTCAATAATATCGGCAATAAACTATATACTTTTAACACAAACATTATTTTTAAAATATCAGATATTTCCGTTGATTCATTATAAATTTCGTTATTATTAATTTTAAGCTCTAGAATATTATTTGTTCTTTAATTTTCTTTTCTGTTTTTTTTTTCAGTTTCTTCCTCATTTCATTGGAGTTTCCTTTATTGTAATCTATCGTCTGCTCATATTATTTTCGTTTTCCAGCTCTTATTAATTTAACAACATTATTTCTAGATTGTTTGAAGTTACCAGTCATTATTAGTGCTTGTAACATTCATCTCTATGATTAGTTGCTTCACTTACTGTATCATTTCACCATTCTTTGGAGCTACTTCATTAAAAATATTTAAAATTTTGTTTAATCAATATCATTTTGATAATATTTTTCAAGTTTATGTGCTGGGACGTTAAATCTGTTATCTCTGTTAAATTTCGGATATTAAGTATGAATATGAAGTTTTCTAAGAGTGATATTGAAGTCTTTTTAGAAGAGAGAGGGTTAGTTGTTGAATCTAATTCCTGACTTAGATGGAATTTGCAGAACTGTATTAGTGTACCATAAATAGGGAATTCTCCTATGAAAAGAAAATATAGAAATAATAAAAACTAATCTAAAATATATGACAAAGGAAGAACCCTACCATTTTTTTTTTCTCTTAAAAAAATTACTAGGTAGTTAAAATTTCAAAATAAAATGCTATGGTCCTATTTCGACTATTTAGTAACCTTGTAAGGTTTCTTAGAGATTAATCCGTTCCAGTTCAAGTTCTCCACTCGGAAAATCGTTTTCATCCTTTACTCTCATTAGATCTTTATGGATAAATAATATAGAATATTTTTAATTTAAGCATATTTATACATCATTAGCGGAATTGCAAATCCAAAAGGAAGAAGAAATAGCGAGGAATCCAATTTCGACAAGTGAGGATGAGATAGAAATGACTCCGACTGAGATATTATATCAAGCAATGTTGCCTAATCTTCCGCAGTATATGATAGCTTTGTTAAAGATTTTGCTAGCTGCCGCTCCTACCTCAAAAACTAAAACTGATTCTATTAATATTATGGCTGATGTTTTGCCAGAGGAAATGCCGTAAGTTTTCATTATTGAAAGTAAAACAAGTATTTTGAAAATTTTTACTTTTAGGATGACAGTTTTACAGTCTATGAAACTCGGTATAGATGTTAACAGACATAAGGAGATTATTGTTAAAGCAGTTTCTGCTATTTTGTTGCTACTTTTGAAGCATTTTAAATTAAATCACATCTATCAGTTTGAATTTATGTCACAACACTTGGTTTTTGCTAATTGTATACCACTTGTTTTAAAATTTTTCAATCAAAATATAATGGCTTATGTTGGAGCAAAAAACGCGTAAGTACAATACAATAATAGGTACCTACCTAGCATTATTTATTATTTGCGATTTTTAACTTTTTTAAAACTGTAATTTTAATTTATCTTTTAGCATCCCAATTTTGGATTTTCCTTCTTGTGTGATTGGTGATCAACCTGAACTAACGTCGGAAAGTTTAGAAATTGGCGATTCAGCAGCTTTTTCTTGGCGTAATATGTTTTCTTGTATAAACTTACTTAGGATATTAAATAAATTAACAAAATGGAAACATTCTCGAATAATGGTAAGTGATAATAATTAAATTTTAAAATAATTTAAAAAATAATTACCTTCAAATTTACTACATATTTAAAAAATGTTGGTATGCTATAAAAGTATAAAACCAAGGGGTGTTTGCATGTATTAAGGAAATACATTGTTATACAGGGTAGTTTAAAAGTTATTGGAATTTAATTTTTTATAAGTGTTAGAAACTTGTAAAAACTCATTACAGTATCAGTTAATTAACTTTTTTATAACAATGTAAAATAATTCAATAGCTTGAAAGTAAAAGGGCCGATTTCCAAAATTTGCTGAACTATTATTAGTATTAAAGATTATAAGGCACCGTTCTGCTTTGTACCTTATAACAACACTATATGAGTGGTTTGCACAGTTATACAGAATTAATAATAGTTTGGCGAACATTACAGTTACAAATGTGTTGGGGAGGGGGAAGGGAACGGTGAATAGCAGTTGAGGATATGATAGAAAGATGTCACCCTTTTAATAAAAATTAAGGTTTTTTTGGGATTTTTTATGACTATTCTAATATATTCAGGTTGGGTCCTTTTTAAACAATCAATCATATAGAGTAATAGGGTTTTCATATGGAATTAATTGTATAAACAAACGACCTGTATGTGTTTATTATATTTAAAGATGGGCAATTTGATTTATTTTACTACTCTTAGTTAATTTTGCTTTTGTAATATATAGGGTGTCCCCAGATGAGCTGAAAAAGAAAAACTTTTTTACCTTTTAGAGAAAATGTTATCCTTCATAAAAGTTTTTGCTTGTTTTAAAAATAATAATTCAAACCGAAGTTGAATATCTCTTTGCTTTGGTGAAATAACAAATTATTTTTTTCCCATTTAATATTCTTCAACATGAAATAATACAAAAATTGTTTTATTTTATATTATATTATTCAACATGAACACCACCCAATACAATACATTTTTCAGCTCTGCATACAAATTTTTGTAAACATTTTCTTCAGAAAAAAATAATTTCTCTTACTGTTTCTTTTAAAATTTCAACGATATTTTCCAAATTACGACTAAACAAATTGTTTTAAGCAACCTCACAAAAAATCCAGTGGATTTAAATCCTGAGAACGAGCTGGCCAGCTGCAATGACCATTGCAGTGGTCCGTCATTATTTCATTAAATCAAAGAGATTTAAATTCTTTTATTAGTAGTATTAGTTTTGAAACAAGCAATTACTTTTATGAAGAATAACAATTTTTAGTCCATCCAGGGCACCCTGTGTATTGGATCTGTGCTTTTAAATTTTTGACATTATCATGTATGTTTATGTTTCTTTCAAATATTTTACATCATGTTTCATTAATATAAACAAAACTTGGACTGAACAAGTCAAAAAATGTTTACGATTCTGATATATGAATAAAAATATAATATTTTATTTCATATATTTTTTATGTTTGTCAACGACATAGTTTTTTTATGTTTATAGTATACATATTTCGTGTAAAAATATAACCGAAAAAATTGTACAAAAATAACAGCTGAAAATACTGGGCATTCCAAACCACGCGACCTTTTGACAGATAAAATGGTTGTCTGATGACGCACAAACCCAAATTTTACATTGAGTTAATAGATGTTTGATTTTGTTTCTGTCAAATACCAGTTAATTTGGAAATATACAGGGTGGTCCAGTTTATGTCGTCAGAATTTTACCAGCCGATAGTTTAAGAAAAATAAAGGTAGTGTGTCCGTTAATGCACGGTCCAATTTTGTTAAAGGGTTTTGTTTTACAATTTTTTTTATCTAAAAAATAATTAAATTTTCAGTTTGTTGACAACTTGACGAAGACTATTGATTTTGAAAAAAAATTGAAATTAAAACTCAAAAACGAAAAATGATATTAACTTGATTTTTTTAGCAAAAATCAAGCTCTATAAGGGGATGAAGATTATTGATTTTGAAAAATATGATGGGGGAGAGGGGTTGAAATTAAAAAAAATCAAAAAGTGATATCAATGAAATTTTTACTAAAAATCAAGCTTTATAAAGCCTATTGATTCTGAAAAAAAAAAAAAATGAATAAAAATGGGGCTATTAAGAGTGGTTGAAATATTAAAAAATCCTAATTCAGAAAAAAACTATATTAACTTTAAATATTCACGAAAATCAAGCTCTATAAGAGAATGAGGTTTATTGATTGGGAGGGTTTAAAGGGAGTTTAAGGGGGTTGAAAAGCGATAACATGAAATTTTTAGTAAAAATCGAGCTCTATAAGGGGATGAAGCCTATTGATTCTGAAAAAAAAATAAATAAAATGAGGGGAGTTGAAATATTAAAAAAAATCCTAATTCATAAACAGAACGATATTAACTTAAAATATTTAGGAAAAATCTGATTATAAAAATGGGGCGCCTGTTAAACTGCGAAGAGTATAATATAGAATCCCTAGCATTATATACTTTCTAGTTTTTACTTAATTAGGATGGTACTTTCTACAGCTGTTCTTAAGTGTTTAATTTAATCAACAATGATTGATACGTTTCTTGATAGTACAGATGTTTTATTTAATGATTCTAAATCGTGGAATGAAATTTTCAATCTGCTTCTCAATAATTCTATTTTTGACATTTCTCCTATAGCTGCTGGTGTTGTTTCATTCATTGGCGTTTGTGGTTATTTTTCATGGTCCAATATAACTGTTATATTATTCAGTGTCTATGCATTTATACTGCACAAATGCACAAAGATCCCCATCCAGGTGAATTTTTTACTGTTTAGTGTCTGGGGTAAGTTATTTCTTTTCAAAATCGAAGTACCAAGTGCCACTTTGATGTTGTGTTTTAGAAGATCGATTTCTTTTGAGTACCTAACCTAACCTAACCTCTGTTGGTATTATTGGAGGGCTCTCTAGATGCTCCTTATGTTGATTTCGATAGATTTTTGTCAGCCATAATTTTTTTTGAATAAAAGTCATTTAAAGATCGGACACAATAAATGAATGAAAGATAATTATTTGTAATTAAGTGCTTAATCTTACAAAATAATAATAAAAAAGATTTTAATAACAATTTCACAACAAAATAATTCAAAAATATTTTACTAAATTAGGTGTTCAAAATGTCCTCCAAGAAAAAAATCTATTTTATTTGCAGGTGTTGCGTGCCATATTATATATTTTTAAGAATATTTGATTGATTATGTTTAAGAGTCCGCTTTTGTTTGTTTATGTTTAACAGTGTACTGAGTTAATGTTTATTAATATAGGATGATCTGGCTAATGTTAATATGTGCCCTACTTATACGGCAGAGGATCCAATGGCAAATTAAAAGGCTTGGGAATGGTGGCAATGCAGCTTTTATAACGGTCGATAAAGAAAGGGTTAATAACAGACTGCAATGTATTTTCTTTCTAATACACACGTTTTACTTCTAGTACTCTTAATTTAAATAGTTTCCCGTAAAAAGAGCAACTTTACTTTTTACGTGACACTAAAGATAAAACTATTATTAAAAGCCCACACTTAGCGGCGAGCAAAGCGGTAATATCCTATCGAATACAACATAGTGGGGCGGGCTGAGACGAGGTAAAAGTGTTGTTATAACATAGGATGGCGCCGCTTTTAAGCAAGTTTTTCTCTGCTTTTTTCGTTGCTATAATTACGATCAAATGAAGTCTACAAGTATTTTTTCTAAAGTATAATTGAAAGTTGTAATAGCCATACGAAAATAAGAATGAAACTTTTCTGGATACTGGCGTAATTGTTCATACAAATGATAAAATTCACCATGGGCATAAATAACAAATTTTCAGGGAACAATTTTATACTAATAATAAATTCATGTCTCCTTTTTAACCTTGCCACTATGTTAGTTACCGCGACTCTTATCACCGCTTTACTATGTATTCTCCTCATCCCTCTGCAAGCCGCTCCACTATGTGCTTAGCCTAAACCGTGTTTTTGTTTAAATATCCACCCTCCAAACATAAAGTTACAGTTATTTAAACTAATTATGTACAAAAATAACTTGAAAAACCAAGTAAACAAAAGTTTGTGTGTCATCAGGCAACCATTTTTGACAGGATGTGAATGCCTAATTAGGCATTCAAAACAAAATGGCTGTTGATGGGAAGGGTTGGTATATTGAAGGGGTTCGACATAAGATGTATTCTATCTACAACACATAAAATCGTGAATAATAGATTAAATTTAAATATTTTATGTCGGACACAATGAAATTTTTATTTAAAAAACAATGAAATTTTAAGCTATTGCATAGCTTTTATCGCGGGCTTTGAGCGTGGCGACCGAATCAAGAAATTCCGTAACGCGTAACGAAAAAAAAACCTAACACCCCCCACTCCGACCAGCACAGCGGTGCGGCGTTAAACAATATTAACTTCTCATTTATTAAATAAAAGAAAATCGAAAAACCGAAAAATCGAAAAACGGAAAAATCGAAAAACCGAAAAATAGAAAAAAAATTCCGTAACGAAAATAAACCTAACACCCCCCACTCCGACCGGCACAGCAGTGCGGCGTTGAAAGCCGTGCATCGTCTAACGTCGTTTCAGTTCGGCAGACTTCGGCACTGTGTTTGTGTGCGTGCGACTAGCCTTATGCGTGTAGACTAGCTGCTAACTGCTCATAACTGATTCCATCTCTTTTAGACACAATTTAGGAAAAATTGAATCTGAAAATGAATAATGATCCACAAGAATCCACAACAAAATATGGGACCACCATTGACGCGGCATTTTCCAGATATTTGGAGGATATCAAGTCTCAAACTTATGTTTCTTATTTCAGTTACCATAAACCTATAGTTTCAATGATAAAAATTCCTGAATAACCTACATGTATTGAAAGATAATAAAAATATTTTAAACAATATTAACTTCTTATTTATTCAATAAAAGAAAAAAAAATTGTTTCTTATCGGTCACCACGCTTAAAACGTGTAACTTGAATTAATATCAAAGAAAAAACTTGAATTAATATCAAAGAAAAAAAAATACTGCATAAATAAAATAAATAAATAATTATAATTGCATAAGTTGATAAAAAATGCTATGCAATAGCTTTACCGCGGCAGTCCCCGAATGCCACACGTATTTTTTATCTAAAAAAAAAAAAAAACGCTTATACATTTTTCATAAATTGGCAGGATTTGCCTAAGTAGAGGGTTACAATGACTTGTCAAACAATAGCTGCCGATGGGAAGGGCTCGTGTATCTAAGAGGGTTGCGACATAGCCTTCCATCTTGGACGCTATTTTTATTCGAAATAGTAGTCGCCAAGTCAATTTATGAAAAGTGTATAAGCAATCCTTAAACATTTTCAATGTGTTCGACATCAAATATTTAAATTTAATCCATTATTTATGATTTCACGTGTTGTCGATAGAATACATCGTGTGTCGTAACCCCTTAGATATATCAACCCTTCCCACGACAGCCATTTTGTTTGGAATGCCTAATTAGAAAGACGACATTTTAGTAGTGACATTTTTCATCGGTAACCTGAAATATCAATTATAAATGCTTCACTAGTATTAGTTACAATTAAAATAAGTGTTAAAATCTATACATTTAAAATAAACTGCATTTATTGCTGTAGCTTTTTTTAAAGTCTGCTTGTTAGGGTAAAAATACATGTTAAAAACAGTATAAATAGTATAAAGTGTGTCGCAAAAGTCTGCAATATATGGAACACTTTTTATTGTTGATTTCTCAGATAAAATAATGAAAATAAACTAGTATTATCAAAGATATTTGCAGAGTTTAAAAATTGGTATTTTAATTCTTATTTTTTTGTTTGCTTTTCAAAACTTGTTTAGTTTAAGATATTATTTTAATGATTTTAAATAAATAAACAAGTATTTTTGAAACTGTTTGTATTAATAATTATTCGTATCTACGCATGTACAGGGCGATATGATAAAGCACCAAGAAAACCCAAAATTGATAACTTTTTTAATCTGCATAACAAAGGGTATATTAAACTAGATTAATTATATTAGTTTTAATAAAAATTATTACATGAGCTTAAGTAAATTTGTCAAAATTAATTTCACTTCTTCTGTTGTTACAATGAGAAAATTGAAAAACATTTTTTTGTATATAAGTGCCAATAAAATTGTTTCTAACATTTTTAACTAGTACCTCCCTGATATATGATTTTAAGCCATGCACTTTTATCAAGAATAAAATTTTCTAAGAAATCAGCAATAAAAAAGGTTTCCACACTTTTTCGACACACATTGTTAAATAATGTTTTGTTACGTTTGTTCTTGTTAATGTCTTTTATGTACAATGTATCTTGATTTATAAAATAATTGTTTTGGTATTAGAAACATAAAATATATAATAAGATAAAACTTGATGATTTAAATAATTTGTTGCAGCAAAAATAGAACATGTAAAACCTTAAAATAGGACTTCCATAATGTAAGTAATTTGTTTAAGCAATAGATAAATATTTGTTTCAATTGTATACTAATATAATTTCATGCATTAAGTACCCCTTGGGAATTTATAATAGAGATGAAATTGTGTTTTATGATCTAACCAGTGTCATGTTTTTTTATGGATCACTATGAATGTGTAAAAGTACTATGAAATATTAAGATTTGGAAAAATTATGTTAAAACAATGTTTATTTGAAAGAGTCAAGCGTTTTTATGATTAATACGATTAACCATTTACAACTATATAAAAAGTATAAAATTGTGAATTATTTTAGATGACCGTTGTTTTCAAATCCGCCCCAATTTTAAAACGGACGTTGAAGGTGCGTCATGCAATGACGCAGTTATATGTTCTAAAATTATTAAAAATGCAAACTAAATACTTGGGAAGGCAGTGGAGGAAGTCCAATATGAAGACAATAAGTGCAATTTACCAAAAAGTTAGACATCGCCTTAATGACGACTGGGCATATGGAAATGGTGAGTTAATAGAAAATAGAAAATTTCGAATTGTTTTAAAATTAGACAAAATTTATTTATAAAAAATATGGATTATGTATTTATATTATCTTCTATTAACTATTGGAAGTGTTAATTTTTATGGCTTTATTTCCCTAATTTTGAACTCTATTTACAAACATTTCTGTAAATATTTTATATACATATACTGTGACATAAAAATAGAAAGGTCTTTACAATTTTTAATATGTTCAAGTGGAAGATGAATCCTTCAATACACTTTTTGTATACTTTTAATTTTTAAGATTTGGATGCTAGACCATGGGATTTTCAAGCTGAAGAATGCGCTCTTAGAGCATCTGTGGATAGATTTAATAACCGTAGATATACTCAAATAAATGTAAGTAAAAAGTAACAATATTTTTAATTTAAGAGTAGAAAAACTCTTAAGTCTGTGCTACAAAAATCAATGAGCTGCTTCTCTGATTATATACCTTGACAATCGTTGGATTATACACAAGTCGCGTTAACCGTTATATAAATAAATATTTTTAAACTTTTGTATTCGTAACAAATAACATAAATATAAGATGACGACTTATGTGGTTTTTGCATGGACAGTCGATTTTTTAAGTAGACATTTTAATTTATATTATCAACTTATTTTTCAAGCTTAATGTTACCTTCTCCCTACGTTTTAAAATAATTTTTATTAAACGTTTTGATAATGTAGATTTTTGCTCTTATTTCCTTTCAAAACAAATATAAAAAAAATTGTTCCGTTCAAAAACCATATAACAAAAAATATTAATTTTTCTTAAACTTGGGTTTTTTTAGATATTCTATTCATAAAATCTAAACACTATTAAAAAATTATTAATTTTTTAAATTAAATGAAATTTTGTATAAAATAGTTTTTTGTGTCTACTAAAAATTGATTTTTTTGACTTCTGTTGTTTTTGAAATGACCGATTCAATTATTGTTTAAATTCAATCCAACTTGTGTGTTTTTGCAGGATAGTGACTTTGAGCCTGTGGATAACTGTCTAAATAGCGTATTAGGAACTAGCCATGATTTGTCCGAAAGCTTTAAAAAACACTATGAACTGTGGTTAGAACAAGAAGTATTTGGTGTTCCTATTGAATGGGATAACCTGTTAGAAGGTGATAAATATAAATAGTTTTTATTTTAATTTAAATGAATGATTTCCATGCAATAAAATGCTTCGATCTGTACATCCTACAAAAATAATATATTTAATGTAGATAATAACCATTAGAAGTGTTTTATTGCATAATGTAGTGATTAAATTTGTACTGAAAATTATACAATATATTAATATAATGCTAGTTAATTTCTGAGTATTCTTTTATGATTGCAAAGTATGGAAATTGATTAACTTCCAGTCCCTTTATTTTTGTAGCGAAAAATATATTGTAAAAATGAATGAAGAACCCTGTACAGTAAGTATAAATGTTTCCTGTCAATCTTTAAAACTTTTACAAACCCTTTACGAATATTTGAATTATCCAGAAATTTTGCCAATTTAATACTCATTTAAAAAAGTTACTAATGGTTTTTAAATTATAATATAGAGCAGTCAACATGAATAATTGCAATTCGCCCCATTTAAACGAAATTGGTCTAGTAGTTGTTTGTCGTTGGAAAAACCCACCATCGTCGAAACGATAGGCCACCGGGATTGAATCGTGGATGTATTAACAGAATTAATTTACTTCTAATCCGCCACCCATCAAATCCTATAATAAAAAACAAATTAATGATAAATTAATTTGATCTGCCAGCGGGATTCGAACCGCTGGCGTTCGTTTGACAAACGAATAGCTACCGGTCATGCTTTGACTCTATACTATACTTTGTTACATAAAAAAGTATCTTCAATATCGAGCAGAAAACAGGAAAGAATTGTTATAAAAATAACTATATTATACTATATCCCAGTTAAAGAAAAGTAAATATACCCAGACAGAACGTGACTGAGCTAGTAAACAGGGTCGCATTAAGGATTTTATCGAAAAAAATATCAATTTTATTAATAAAATAAATTATTTTATCTTTTAATAAGTAATTTATAAAATATTTTCATTTTGTTAGATATTCTTAAAAACTGTACAAATTAGTGATAGAAAATAATGATGTACATTGCTTTTTTGTTATTAGTTTTATGAAAAAAGTTAATCTATAAAAATACATGCTGAAATCATCAATCAAAATGTATTGGTCTTATACGGGGTTATGGCACAAAATATAAATTATATTTTTGACAATTAAGATTTTTATTTTATTAAGAAAAGTTCTAAAAAAAACATTTTGCGATTTTTACAAGTATATAACTTCAGGAAACTGTTCAAAGTTCAATCTAAAATAAAACAAAAAACAAATGGTTGAAGTTACTTGGAAGCAACACAAAATATGATTTTAAGATAGATGGCAGTCGCCACATATTTAAATGTAGTTTTGAATTTTAAAGAATTTTTCTCAACATTTTTCGATTTTATTTTTCACCAAATTTATGTCTTTTGTTACATACCTCGTATATGGTTGATAAATGTTGATAACTAATCATTTCATTATGGGTTTTAGATCATGCAAAACTTTTTATAAAGAGTAACTTTTTTTCGTAAGACTAATTAATTTATTCAGAAAAAAACTTATAATTTAAGTTTTTTCTACGCGTTTTCTATTACACATGTTCTTCATTTTTCTGGAGTAACAGAGGTAATAGATTCGTTAAAAAGAATCCTAACCTCTGTAAACTAAAAAAATGAATCAGAAACTAACCAGTTCCTGCTTACGAAGACAATTTCAAAACTACCCAAAACAAACGGACCATCAAACGATAATAGCGATCGTCATTTCATTGTGATTTATTGCTTAACCATTGAAATTAGCTACGCATTACGCGAAAAAGACACACATATTCTTTTTAGAGTGCGATTTTCTGATTACTGTACAAATTGAGACTGCTTGCTTCCTAATGTGAGTATGCATTAGAACATGTTGATCCGAACGAGCCGAGCTTGCACAAACGAAACGAATAAAAATTGTAAAAAAAGATTGAGGTATTCAAAGTGCTTGTGTGTGTTCGCTCTGTTCCACGCTCAGTGTATGTGGAATAGTCGAGTGTGATAACCCGGAAAATACTATTTTGGATGTAGGCATTTTTTTCATTAAACCATTTCACCAATAGTATGAAGAAAAAAAATTAAAGAAAAATATGGACAAGGCATTTGTTTTTGCGGCGTCAAAATGAAGACTACAGGGATATGGACAGTATTCATTTGAAAAAATTCACGAGAATGTCGGAAGAAGACTGAAAAACGAATATGCTTGGTGGGCCCTAAAATTGGTAGCTTTGGACATCTTAATATTAAATATTGTTTATGTCTATGGGTTGTAGATATTCTTCCCTATTCAAATTCATTTCAAAAATAATAAAAAATAAATCAAATTGGCGCATCTACCAAACACAATCGAACACTAAATCTCACTACTCGCCTTGTACAGACCACGAATTTACTCAGGGTTAGTACTAGAATGTCACGAAATTTTAGCCGACGTATTCATCATTGATGTGGTCAACTTAGGATGGACCAAAGGTCACGCCACATCAAAAGGTGCCGTCTTGCTGATTTACTAGCCAAGAAGGTAGCCAACCAAAAAACTTTTTGAACCTGGCCCTTCTATTGTACTGACAACATCGGTAGTAACAAACCTAATTAAGAAACCTTCCCTTGTGAAATTCAAGGAAAGATGGTATGAAACAAGAAGCTGCAGACTTACCAGGGAGCTTTTAAGTTATCCTGACAACACTACGGCAAACAAATACTTGACTATGACTAGACAGAATAATATTACTGGAAGGAACGTGCTTATCTAAAAGCAGACAAGCACTACTCACCCTGGAGAGACTATTAATTTACTCAGGGTTAGTACTAGAATATCACGAAGCTTTGGTTGAAGTACCCATCAACAATGTGATCAACTTAAGATG
Source organism: Psylliodes chrysocephalus (assembly GCA_927349885.1). Classification (NCBI taxonomy): domain Eukaryota; kingdom Metazoa; phylum Arthropoda; class Insecta; order Coleoptera; family Chrysomelidae; genus Psylliodes; species Psylliodes chrysocephalus. The sequence continues at coordinate 8,440,747 of OV651826.1, read as the reverse complement.
GATCAAAGGTCACCCCACATCGAATTGTCTTGCTTGATTCACTAGCCAAGAAGGCAGCCAACCAAATATTTTTTGGACCTGGCTCTTCTATTGGACTAACATCGGTACTGACAAACCTAATTAAAGATTCCCTTGTGAAATTTAAGGAAAGATGACATGAAATAAGAAACTGCAGACTTGCCAGGGAGCCTTTAAGTTATCCTGACAACACTACAGTAAATAAATACTTGACTATGACTAGACATAATCTGCGCCTGATCACAGGCATTCTGAGTGGTCATTGCCAAGTACGGAAGCAAAATCGCCATGCGTTACCGTTTCGATGGGGGTTTCCTCACCTGTCAAATGGCACCATCAGTCATCTTTAAGTCGCCCCGAAGCGCCACGGCAAATAATCTCCGTCCCTTCCCCACATAATCTCAGTCGGCTTCAGGGTTTGAAATTCACTATTAAGGGGATGGATTAGAGAGAGTATTATTATTAATATATTATCTCCATATCATGGGGTTACGAACAAGAAAATGAGACCCTCGAGCATATCCTCTACGATTGCCCGACGTTCTCATTTATTAGAAGAATTGTGTTCGGCGAGAATTAGCTAACACCGGCCGATATAAGAAAAACACCTCTTGGCGCCGTTATCAACCACATTAAATCTGTAGGCTGGCTCAAGAGCTTAGAAGGATGCACAATGGGTCTAGTGAGGCCTAAGTGTTACTTTACAGATACACAACTAAATATCTTTGAGCAACATACATTTACCGACAACCTGCCGATAAACTTTGGCACGATCTGCTCGGACTTGGCAAATTCGACGGTGTGCACTCGTTTCGTTTGGACGAAAATGCTCTAATGAATATCCACCTTAAGATGCAACCAATCCAGGAAGCTTTTGGCCTGATCATGCGGTGAACACTTATGTTACTTGTCTATATATTGAACGTAGTATAATGTTATCAATTGTAATTGAAATACTGTTACTATTTTTCATGTACCATTTTATATATATTTTTTGAGCTGCACTTACTTTAGATTCATAACGTCTAATATTGTTTAAAAATGGGAAAAACTATTCTTGATGTGCAGGTTTCTTCACCAATAAACTAATAATAAGAATAACAACTATGTGAAATGTAATGCCTTTTTATATCATGTTTGATTGAATTGGCTTAGTAGTATATTCGCAAAAGAGCCAATCTAATGTAATTAAGAAAACAGTTTGTGTTTTTAATTTTTGTTTTGCTCAGGAACTTTGCATTTTTAAATAGTTACCTACCTGTAAAACCTTGCAGAATGGCGTGATTACACGTTGAATCGTTACTATGATTAATTAGTAAAATTAAAATAAATGAAGTTCTCAAAGGCAATGTCCACAAAAAGAAAAGATTAAATGAGATTCTTTCCTCAAATTATTAAAAACTTAAATATTTTTTCTGGAAAACATTTAAGAAAACGATAGAAACAGTTTACCAAGATTAAGATAATTAAATACCAGTTCGTGAAATTTCGCCCAACTTCATTGGACATTCATTATACTGACGTTTCTTTAAGGTTTTACATGTGGGTAAATTTAAAGATTCTTTGTAAACTATATTTGCAGTTTTGCAAGAGCTAGATGTTTTTGTTTTGTTTCATTTCACCTGTGGCCTCTCTTTACTAAGAAAACGTTCGAGGATTGTGATAAAAATGGTTAATATGTCAACTAAAGTCAAAATTTCACTAACTGGATATAATTGGATGGCACAAAAATAGGAACAATCTTTCAACATTTAGAAGATACTTTTGTAAATAATTTACATCAGCAAAATTGATTCGAGTGTCTTATTATTTAAATCAATTCAATTATTTATTTTAACATTTTTATACAATTAAATTACAATTAGTTAGGGTCTCATAAAATGGTCACCACGTTAGGAATAGTTGCTTGTCCTGTGAGAAGAGATTTTATGAGGCACCCTGTTTATAGTATTTAAGGGTAGTGTTTTACACATTACAAGTACATTTAATGTGATTTTGATTTTTGATATGTCTCAAATACCCTATTTTTACAAGTAGGGCAAATATTTAAATAATTTTACGGAAAATACTGTCGTACATCACTCGCCATTTGCTCTGATGCACAAAATATTTTCTATGGCGAAAATGACTCCGTCCAAGCAGTGATCAAACAAATAATATTCTGAGGCCAGAGTCGATAAAATTCAACTATTAGTTATGTTTAAAAACAATCGTAGATGTATAGAACACAATAGTGTTCGGTTATACGCCACTGAATGGCGGGTCGGTAACCTTTCAAAAGAAACATCTAGGCGTGCCGTACGGACTTCAGAATGCTTGGTAGCAGGCTGATTCACAGCAGTCACGGTACCATCACTAGAATCAAAAAGAGCTGAAATTTATATTGTCCCAATATATAGTTTAATGTTTGATCATTCATTCAAGTCGGCATCACTTTGTGATACAGAGATCCTTAAAATGTTTTGCAAATTATCATCGGTCAACCGCTTGTCCTGTACTCTCGTTTGATAACATTCATTCTTGAACATCTAACCTCACAAAACTTGACAAACGAACTACTTCAAGATCCTTGAACGAAAATCGAAGTTTGGGTATAATTGCTCTAGAGTTCCAGGTGGTTCCAGCGTTTTTCAAATCCTAACTTAATGTAATTCGTTATTGCTTGACAGACCGTACAAAAACTTACGGCGGGCGCTTACTTTATATGATTGACATTGGATCGAATTTGCTTGACCAATAGTTGTCTTGTAGGAGATAGGCAAAGTTGCTTTCTCTCTCTCATCTATAGTCTGAATAAAAGAGGAGTGCAGTAAAGTGGGGATATAACGTCATATTTAATAGGCGTACTTTGCAAAATAAGTTTCTATAATATAAATAAGGTCACGGCATATAAAATCGTATATGCGCACTTCGTAGATTAAATTTTGAATGAAAAAGTTATATTATTTAAAAAAAATAAACATTATGCTTCTGTCAAAAGTGTTGCTCTTTAACATTGAACGAATTAAGTTTAACTAATAAATAACAAGGAGGATTATTTATGTTGTTAATGGGATTAAACTTTTTTTAATCTCTTGGCATTAAAAGTAACACTTCGGTACCTAAAATCAAAGGTAAAAAAAATAAAATGTTCAAGAACTATCTTTAAAAGTCTTCACTTTAACTACATTATCATTGTATTTTCTGAGGTTTATTAAGTTTTCCATTGCTATATCCACTTTCCAAAATTAATTTTCCACCTTTTTAACATGATCAATGCATTTTCCACCTTTTTATGGCCATCATATCCACTCTTGTTACACAAACTACTAAGAATGAAGCTATTTTGAAATATTTTTTTTCCATCTTGTTGTAGGTAGTGACTCCTTTAATCGACTGTGATGCATTATCCAAAACAATATGTAACGGAGTTGTCAGGAATTTTTTTTATAATGTTCTGAAACCAATTTTCAATCATGTCTTCATGGTAGTCTTTTGTTTTCTTTGACTCGAACATTAATAAACCATCTGGCAAAAATCCATCGGTGCTTCCAATGTAGATTGTTATTAAACGATTTTCTTTTCCTGTTGAATTTTTAATCCACAAAAGACCCCTTCCATAAAGGCTTTTGGTTTTTAGTTTTGATGTAGATATCTTGCTAAATTTTTGTTACTATATGTCCGGCACTAACCCATGTTTCATCTAAATAAAATACTGCTAAAATGCTGATTCCTTGCGTCCAGGCAAAGATTTCGTCTTTCTCTGTTAAAAATCTGTTTCTGTCACATTTTTTGTAACGAACATTTAATTCATGTAATATTTTTTGCAAATGAAAATATGATATATTTGAAAGAGTTGGACTATTTTCTATTTCTGAGTAATTTTTTGAGTGTAGGAATTTCATTTCGAAAGAAAAAAGAATGTACCTTCTTTACCTAAGTTTCAATAAAGGTCCTGTTTCTCCTTGGGGGCTTCCCCAATAACTATCTTCTTTAATCATGTTATACACTATCCGCTTAGATACTTCAGTATATGTCTCACATTTAGTGGCTATTTGATTCACAGAAAGTGTAACAAAAGTATCTTCGAAGATTATTAAATACATTAAGTACGATATTTTTTCTTCTAAAGATAATGCTTTAAGTCCACTAAGTCGTTTACGCGCACTTGTGACTGCAATATTTTCTAATGCACTCGCCATTCTTATATAACTGTAAAATTATAATATATACTAATACAAAATTCCGAATCAATTAAAATACATACGATATGGCTAAATAAAGTCTGACTTATATGTCAAAAGAAAATGTTATAAATGTATCACGTCGTACAACATACATTTTTTCAATTTTAATAATAAAAATAAAATCATAGAGGCTCAATCAATTAATACTAGTTGATACGTAAAGTGTAACTGAATTAGAATCACCTGATTACAACGTACTAAATAAATAATCAGTCGCCGCCTATGTAATCCATTAAAAATCCCTTTAAATTTGATTTTAGTTTCTTGCTTTGACTATTCTCTTTCTTCTCTTTGGTCTGGCTAAGAAGTTGGATTCGTCGGTTAACTACTTCTCGAGAAACAGCTGTTGCAAATTTTATTGCCAGATAGAAAAATTAAAATCTGTATGTAGTATTTAATAATCATATTTAAAAACTTTTTGGGATTTCTCTAATAGCTCATATCTTATTAATTTCAAAGTCTTCTAAATTTAAATACTGTTCTTCTCACTATATTTTTTCCACATTTTGAGGACTTTTATCTTCCAAACCAATTAAGATATCGTAATGTGGTTTTCACTAAAGACTTAAGTAGGGTCATAAGTTTTATCATAGTATACTGGAAATTAAATTGTAACTTCCGCTTAAAAAAAAACAATGGCGCCATTTAAAAGTTCATATTCTAATTTTCTTTAAATTGAACATTAATACATTTTGAAAAACCCCATTATTTATCTATATTGGTATGTTTAGTTTCAAAATAATTTTCGAAAATTTATTGAACATTTACATATGGAGCTTTAGTTTCATCTGTTGTTTGGAAATTAGCAGGTTTTTTGTAGGGACATCTTTGAGAGTATGCGAAATCTCTAATAGATTGAGTTGAGTTCATGACAATTTGAATATTTCTACATATTTCATAAAAATTTAGAATTATGCTGAAAACGAAATTTCATCGACATTGAAAGTGTTCCTTTAAAGTGTTAAATAATCCTTTATTCAGAAGTTGAATTTTAATTTTTTTATTCGCCATGACCTCAGAACGGTTTTGTATGTTCCAAAGTGTTTTTCCTACGAAGTGGTTTGTCTATACTCTTTTATTGTAACAGAACTACCTCATATAAAAGTATTCACTTTTCTAAATAATGTTTTTGTACAGAGTATAGATGGAACAAAATTTATCGAATTACTACACACAAATAAAAAGGTTCTGTCCACCCTTAGTAGTTTATATTTGACCATTTAGGATTTACAGCTGATAAATTACCGGGAAGTATTTTATAAAAAACAATAGGCAAGTTTAAGGGTTCACCACTTTTTATAATAAGATAATTCAAATAGAGGATTAATTGTAAATACAATAATACAAAGTAAATGAAGAATGATCTGATACTATCAGAGTTTAGTTACGTGAGAGGCAGTAATGAAATAAGTTTTAAATTATAAACAATTTACTCTCACCTGGTTTCACTGTAATATAAATGCTGAAATATTAAACTTGCCTATGTTGTATGCACTTTATTTCAATTTCACCAGTGCTAGTGCGTTTAATTATGTACAAATATACATTTAAACTCAAGCCACTTAAGTCGGAAATAAAAAAAATAAGTATAATCCTGACCAGCTGATGATATCCCGAAGCAGGATAAGTTGAAACTTTATGAGAAATGATAGTACAAGGCTGGTGAGCATTTTTTTCAGGTGACTCCTATTAAGTAAAATTTTGTAAAATTATTTTAAATTCCCTGGGAAATAGGGGTCTAGAACGCTCTAATAAATTTTTAAAATTGTATAAGATCAACTTCTTTGCATGGGCGTCCGGAAGCTTTTCATTTTGTTAATTCATTATTAATTTTTAAGATACTTTTTTAAAGTAATTAGGTCAATTAATTTGAAAAAAATTTATTGGTCCCGGAATTTTCTTTCTGTGGACGCCCATGCTCTTTGCAAGTAATTGGACATTGTGTTTTAACTTGATTTTTTTATAATTTTAATAATTATATTATATTCCTAAAAAAATGCTCAGACTCCAGATATAAACAAATGCGTTGGTGCGCACCGTCTCTGTTTCTCTCAGGGGTAAATTAGTTTCCGTTGCATTTGTGTCTTGATATTATCTGTGTATATTCATTTATGTGACTGTTAAATATATTTGCCAATCCAAGAAATATGTGTTTTTAATCTGAAAGATTCACCTGTTAATAAATTCAGAAAAAAATATTTTTTATTTTATAAAATTATTTTGCTTTATGAAACTACGCAGAAATTAGTTTAAATTAAAAAAAAAATTAATGGTTGATCTCTCGGATTAAAATTATCGATGCACGTGCTGGATAAAAACTAAAATTTACCAAATTTTCACGTATAGAAGAGTTATTTTCCAATATACTTACAAACTGCTTTCTGTTTTAGGCTGAATTATATATAAGTAAACTTTATTTTTGCCTGTAGATAATGTATCTATATTTTTTTTATTTCAATATACATTAGAATAATCTTTTGTTATTTACTGCTTTGATCTTAATTTATAATATGTACCTTTGAACTATAAAATTTTTATTTTTAACAACTATTCTATTTTTATGTGTTTTGTTAAGAAATCTTAATTCTTGATTTTCAGTTCTTAATTTTTAGAGTAGTGAATATTGAAAAAAAAAATGACTATATCTGATAGTTTGTATTTTTTTGATTCGTAAATCTTGCTTAATTTTAGGGTACATAAATCATTAGTTGCACTTTTAGCCAGTTCCGTCTAAATAAGAGCAAGCGGGGGCGAGACCAGGGATCCCGCCGTGGCGGTCATATCCCTTCGCAAAGGGAAGGGCCATCAGGTCAAAAATTACAAAGATGCAAAAAATACGTCTAAAGAAAAAATCTTTCGAACAACAAAATACAAGTTTAATTGCTTTTGGGGGAAGAGGAAGTATAATCTTGCAGCACGCCCAATGTTTTTAACCACGAGCCGCCACTGGGATGATCCTTAATTCTGACATATACTGGGTTCTGACCCTTTGAGTTTGAGCACACAGTTGCGTAGATACTTAGCAACTCCACTTTTCAAAGTTCATTCAAAGTTGTATCATCTTTATTTATTTATCACAGACACTGAAGTTACTTTTAATGTTTAAGGAAGACACGACAACAGCAGAACCTTTTTTTTACAAATCAAAGTAAAGTAATATTGGTTGCCTACCACTGATTTTGAATGGATCAAATTAAAAATAAGTAAGTTAAGATCTAAAGTTTTCCTGGCACTGTGGTAGAACTCCAATAAATAATGTTGTCATTTTAACGCATAAACATTTTATTTTTAATATGTAGATGAAGGACAGTGAATACTGAATACGGTAGAGGCCAAACAAAAAAAGATTCTATATCGAATGTTAACAAAATATTTCAAAACTAGATGGCTGTGATCGCGATTTTGACACGAAGCTGACGCCATTTCAAGTTTTTCGAATGATTTATTTGATAAAATTTAGTGAATTTTCTGTATTCAGGTGAGATTTTTAATATCTAATGGTAAGTTTATCTAAATAACATATTACCATTGCTAACGTTCTAGGTAACATAAAACTGTATTTCAATATCATTAAAGAAACTTGTTTTTCAGTCAAATATGTAGGTATTTGACTGAAAAACAAGTCTGCCCTATTTTACATGTGCATTCTGTCCTTAGTGCAGCAAAGGGAATAGTCTCGATATGTATAACAACCCTTCCAATTCTATCTTCTCAAGGAAATGTTGGCTTAAAAGTTTTAAACTATTATTTCAAGCGCAAATTTTAAATAATATGGATCTACAATCCAATTTGCAATTTATGTTTGAAAACTCGCTTATAAGTTATAAGTACCTTTACAAATATTTCAATAGCATTGCGAATTTGTTAACTCTACCGGTGTCAGTGGCTACTATGGTGAACGCTCGTTTTTAAAGCTAAAGAAAAATTATTTAAGATGACTTTCCAATTTTCTATTGTTTCTACTGAATCAGAAATATTGGACAAATTGTATCTACATATGTAGTTTGGTTTAAAGTAATATTGGTTGCCTATCACTGATTTTGTACAATGAAGATTTTGAATGGATCAAATTAAAAATAAGTAGGTAATAAAGTTTTTCTGGCAGTGTAGAACTCCAATAAATAATCAAATAATGTCTTCTGTCATTTTAACGCATAAATATTGTATTTTTAATATGTAGATGAAGGCTAGTGAATACTGAATACGGTAAAGGCCTAACAAAAAAGAAGATTATTTCTGGAATGTTAAAATATTTCAAAACTAGATGGCTGTGATCGCGATTTAGACACGAAGCAGACGCCATTTCAAATTTTTCGAATGCTTTATTTGATAAAATTTAGTGAATTTTCTGTATTCAGGTGAGAATTTTAATATCTAATGCTAAGTTTATCTAAATATCATATTCCATTGCCAGTGTTCTGGGTATAACATGAAGCTGTATTTAAAAAACTGCATATCTTCATATAAGTAAAGTGAAGCCGACAAATTAAAGATTTTAATTTTATCTCAATATCTTTATAGAAACTTGTTTTTCAGTCAAATACCTACCTATTTTACATGCGCAAATAGTAGTATGATATGTTTGGGGTAAATTAGAGTAGGTATATACATTGCATGCGAACTAAACGATCTGTTATTGTGCCCCCTTTCTGTTGTTAGTGCAGTAAGGGAATAGTCTCGAGACTCTCGATACGTACAACGATCCTTCCAATTCTATCTTCTCAAGGAAATGTAGGCTTAAAACTATTATTTCAAGCGCAAATTTTAAATAATATGGATCTACAATTCAGTTTACAATTTATGTTTCAAAACTCGCTTATATATCTACCTAAGGTACTTTCCCAAAAATATTTCAATAGCATTGCGAACTTGTTAACCCTCCCCGTAGTACTATTGGTTACTGGTGAACGCTCGTTTTTGAAGTTAAAGAAAAATTATTTAAGAGGACTTTCCAATTTTCCGTTGTCTCTATTGAATATCAGAAATAATTGACAAATTGTATCTAAAATACCTACTTTGGTTTTCGAATTTGCAGAAACAAAAGTAGGTATACTTACGTATGGTCTTATTTAGAACCATGTACAATTTTTGTTTATATATTTAATTAGAACTAGGCATTTAAGTTTTTTGTAAGTGACTATTTTTTATAATTATATGTTGGTGCCAAAATAACTTTTTAATAAACTAAACTTCTATGTACTTTTTTGTATGTTTATTTTTAATTTTAAAAAATCGGCCGAAGAGCGCCCAAAATATTTTGCACACAGGCAGCCAAACTGCTAGCTAGGCAGACCTCTAAGTAGATTTGGCATACTCCTTGGATAGGTGCCCTTGGATTCTGGAGTTCTTCACATTCAGTTAGAATGGATTGTCCTCTTCTTCATACAATCTGTACTCACTATCTTCTACTAATCTCAGTTTACTTGGGTTTCTTTTGAGTGGGCAATGCCGACAAAGGAGTCCATCAGTTACAATAAGTAGCCTTTTTTATATAAATAAAAATTTCCTTGGTTTATTCGGTCGTTTTTATTTTCTATTGTTTAGCACAGCACTACATATGTTTCTGAAAACTTTTCCATCTTCGGGTGCAGTCAAAATTTAAAAAAAAACCTGCATGGGGACGATTACAATTTGGAATTTTTTTAAAATAACAGAAACCCCGTCTTTTTGTTTCTTTTGACTGCACCGGAAGATGGAAAAGTTTTCCGAAATATATGTAGTGCTGTGCTAAAGAATAGAAAATAAAAACGACCGAATAAACCAAGGAAATTTTTATTTATATAAAATTCTGCTACCGTCAAGAAATTATTCTTACTCAAATAAGTAGCCTGTTCTTGCTCAGATTCGGCTTCGACAGATACAGACTTTGGACCGTACTCGAAAACATAACACTGGTAAAACGAATGAAGAATCTTAGGAATTTATTCTAGTACAATCTGAGATTGGCGTCCTTCTATATATACGATGTTACAAAGGTGGATCTAAGGAGAATTGAGAGTGTGTGTATGTTGAAGAGATTCGGAATCTTCAAATATACAAATTCGACTGTCGATAAGTATATCGATGGCCTAACTGGAAGAGGCGCCGACGTCTCTAGTCGGAAGGTTTCAGGTTTGATCCCTGGTCAATGTATTCATTTTTTCGTTTCTTTATTTCCACTTTTTCTTTGGGGATGTGGGGGTGTATTTTTCAAAATCTCGTAGGGAAATTGGATATTATACAGGGTTAGGGTAGCCATATGTGAGTGGTTGGGATTGAGTACGAAAGTGAAAAAAAAGGTCCTTTTATCCTACAAAGTCAATTTATTGGAGACCGTTTCGAAGAGATTACTACATCATCAGGCACACCATGACATAACCGTAATCGATATGCATGTTATCAATTTTGAGATTAGACACCTATAGTCTGAAAAGTATTATTTTTTTTTATTAGCAAGTCTTTATGGTACACCCTGTCAATTTGAACAAAAAACGTATAATTCATCATTTGACAGCCGTACATTTTTATTTTTGCTTTCAAGCTTACTGTTTTGAAATATTGTAAAGTAAATTAAATATATACTGTGGGTTGAATTTATGCTATTAAAACAAGTATACGTTTTTTGGTGAAATTTACCATCTACTAGCTCAAAAATATAACCGCACAAAATTTTAATTCAATACGTTAAATAACAAAACAAAAATATTGCAAAGATTAAAAATAATTTTAACTTTAATTTAACATCTTGTATCTCATAACATTTGACCCAGTGTTATTTAACAAAATATTAATATTTTGAGGTCCTGAACCTATGGGTAAAATATTTGCCATTCCTTATATTTTCATATTTCCAAAAAGTGTTAGTTGTTTTGAAAGTTTATGTACAATTGGTTGTTGAAGTACTTACTTGAACCTTAAATAATTTATCAAATTGCGGCTCTCTCGGCCCGATGAGGGCCCTGAAATGTCAGTTCCCCAATATTTTTATCCAATTATATTAAAAAAACAACCCATTGTTGGCCTAATTAACAAAACAGATGAGAAACCATGCCATCTAGCTATCACCTAAGTTAGCACTACTGACATAATTTGATAGTTCATGGGATCAGAGAAACTAAGATTTTACTTATTTACAAGAATTAAAAGTTACTTCAAGATCTCACGCTGAATTAAAAATGCATGTTAATTCTAATTGAATCAGTAATAGCACCATCATTAGTTCTGACTTAAGAGTATGAGCATAAAGTAGGAGTTTATATTTCAATATATATGAATACATTGTATTACAGCTTTAGCGAGTAGATGCTCTCATAAAAGTGAGCAGAACTCCTATTTACTTGATACGCCTAGTAAAGC
>OV651826.1:8364198-8428668 GCA_927349885.1 Psylliodes chrysocephalus | reverse complement strand
TTTTACTGGCACAGCCCCAAAGCTGGCAAATTGCTTCATTTCCACCAATTCCTTTAAACAAAGTATATGTAATTAAAAAGGATTTATACAAATTATTTGATTAAGAATAGTTTTATTAATATTGTTTTAAATAACTATAATAAAACAATACTCATATCTAAACAAAACATGAAGATTCTCCTAAGCAAGCCTAATTTATGTAGTTCTCACCTCAATTTCTAAAGACATATTCTGCTTCCTATATAATAAGTTCACATCGAATGAATATCAAAAACCAACAACTCAAATCTATAATTATTTAGAATATAGGCTTTTTCTAGCTGGTGGCTGGACAGGGACATGATAAAATAAAATCAGAACTTCTTCATTACTTGTTTGCCTTTTAAAACATAACCCGTTTAGTAACCTTTTGTGTAACATGTATACCATGTTTCAGAAACATTTTCAGTGAAATATTTAACTAAAATATTTCAGAAACTTGTGCTTGAAATGTTATATGTTTGAAACGTTTGAAATATTTCTGAAATAATGTGTGCTGTATGGGAACCTAACCAACTAAACTCTCTAAACTTTGTATACAAACAATAAAAACTACAAAAAAAAACCTAGAACATAAATTATTGTTTTGTTTATATAAAAGCAAATAATAGTCAAACAAATATTAATAAAACATGATTACTTCTCCAGCAAGTAATAATAACACGATGTTGTAAATTAGCTACAAACCTACAGAAAAGTCAGTAACCAATAAATATATTATACAGCTAATAAACTTACCTCTATTTACGAGTATAAAACAATTTTCACTAAGAAACTAAATATATTGCAACGTTTTCTGCTAAAAACAACAACAATGTGAGCGTGACTTAACAGTTACAATATTTTAAGGTTAAAATTCATCAATAATGCAAGCGTGAAAAAATCGATTGAACAGGTAATTTCTAAGAGCATTAGTTTAGACGGAACGTTGCAAGTTAGTTGCAGTATGAAATGGTGGCTTTAAAAGAACTTACGATTTATTTTTAAAAATGTTCTAGCTACGTTGCAAATTTGCTACGGCATGAAACGAAGGGTTAAGTTCGACTTAACGAACTCTGCTTATCTTTATTCACGAAAATTCAAACTAAATACTTATATGTCGAGTAGAACTGTCATTCATAAAATTCATGACTATTTACGATGCGGGCGTGGTATTCACAGCCATTGCCAGTAGCTATTACATAATGAACATTATGTCAGAGTTAGAATGAAATACGTGTAAATACATAAGGGGCAAGTGTTTCAGAATTTTCGTTCATTTTCCAGAGCGAGAATGTTTTCTTTCTGTTATTATAAGTGGTTTCGGGAGAACTACATTCAGTAGTGGCCGTGGAGAAATAATATTCCATCGACCTAGAACTCACTCAACAACAGATCTTTATCGAGAAGCTGGATTAATAGATATTTATTTATCAGTTAGGTATTTGCCAAAATGATTATTACAAAATAATGTAAAGAAAACATATTTTAATGACCATGCAACTATATATAAACTAAATTATGTTTCAATACTGAAAGCCAAAAAGCTATAGTTAAAAAAAGATTATGCTTACTTGGGACCTAAATTATACAATGGAATTAAAGAACATTAATTCCCTAAATTTATTCAAATTATAAATGCAATGGATATATTCGATTTCTATTACGAACCTGCACATACATTTCCACAAATAACGAATGTTATAGTATAGTTTAATAATTAAAAAAAAAAAAATGTTGATAATGGTAAGAGCAATATTAATATTAAATTTAATCTAGCAGTAATACCTAAGTAATGTTTTCTTTTTTTATATTATTCCGAGTGTTTTTTCTTTTTTATATTATTTGTAACATTATATAATAATAAACCATACTCAATGTGTCTTTTTGTGGGTGTTTTTATTCATTTACCTCGAATGAGTTTACATTTATATACATTGTACATTTTTGTAAATTAGTTATACCGCTATTTTGTTAGTTAATTTTAAGTCCCATTTTCTCAGTATCTTGTAAGCGACTCGTAAGGTAAAGGTAACTAAAACTATCAATAAAGATTTATCCAATAAATATATTCAAACATTTATCAACATGACATCAAAATATACATTTTAAAAGATTTTAAGACACTACAAGGCATTTTATTTCAGTTCGATTAAAGCAGATTTGACATATTTTTATTGAAAATTACAATCTGGCTGATTTTTAATGCTATATTTAAGCACTGTTTTCTTTTGTAAGCTTCGAGAAAATTTAACTAGCTATATAAAGCTTTTGACACAGAAAGAACCACTTATAACGGGTGGGCCATAAATATGTTGAATTTTAAACTGCGTGTTATTAATGAAATTGACAATTTGACTATGTCATTAATTGTTGACAGTAATTTAGTTTTATCCTTCCGCTAACCGAATATGCATCGCTTTAGTCTAGATCAACGTTTTGAAATACTCAAAACCTATTTTGAGTGCGACTCTGTGGTTGCCGAGACGCCGCGAAAATTGCGTACAAAGTTTGGAAGAAATGAGACGCCGTCAAACCATGGAATTAAGAATTTTATTGATAAAGTGCGAAAAACGAATGCTGGTGGTCAATATCAACTCGGCGTAGAAGTCAATATTTTGGCCTTTCCCGTGCTACTCTAAGGAGGATTATGCACATAGACCTCGGTATGTTTGCGTACAAAGTCCAGCTCGTTCAGGAGTTGAAGAAAGTTGATCATCTACACCGTTTTCGCTTCGCTGAGTGGGCTCTAAACCACTTGAACGATGACCCTGATTTTGCAAGAAAAATCATCTTTTCGGATGAAGCGCATTTTCACATCGGATGTTGTTAACAAACAAAACTCAAGGATTTGGGGCACGGAAAATCCACACGTCGTCGTAACAAAGCCCATGCATCCAGATCGAGTCACTGTGTGGTGTGAATTTTGGAGTGGCGGCGTTATTGGACCCTTTTCTCTTGAAAATGAGGCTGACCGCGCCGTTACGATCAATGGCAACCTCTATCGAGATATGATAACGAACTTTTTGTGGCAGGAATTGGATGATATTAATCTCGATCAGGTCTGGTTTCAACAAGACGGCGCAACTTGCCATACCGCCGCGGCCACCATCAATCTTTTGCGTACAAAATTTAATAATCGTGTAATTAGCCGTTACGGAGATGTTAATTGACCACCTCGGAGCTGCGAGTCAACACTACTCGACTTCTTTCTTTGGGGCACATTGAAGGATAAAGTTTATGCGGATAATCCTCAAACAATTGAGCACTTAAAACAGAACATTCAAGCTCAAATTGCTCAAATAGAGCAGTAAACTGTTGAAAAAACGCTTGAAAATTGGTGTTCCAGGATGGGCTACTGCCAAGTCAGTCGAGGTGGCCACTTGAATAAAATAATTTTCCATACTTAATCGGAAGAAATATTGTACTAAATAAAGTTAAATTTGTTGGAAAAAAATTAATTTTTCTTGTCTTCATTGCTTATTTATAATTCAACATATGCATGGTCCACCCATTAGTATTAATTTTTGAAAAGTTACAGATTTCCAGGCGCTGAAATCTCCAGAAATGAATTAATACCCCGTACATATATAAGTACGTCTTGCTTGGTATTGTAAACTAAATTGTTAGAAATATTTCTGTATAAAAAACTAGTTAGCGTGTAAAAAAATATTCTAAATTAGAAAAATGGTGGCATATAATTTTATAAATATAAGACACTCTTTGAAATAATCACATTTAACAACTTATCATCATGCCAGAACTTTTTAACCTTCTCTTAATTGCCTAGTCAGCTTCACTTTTGAAAATTAAAAAATAAAAATATTTTGGCGCATTGAAAATTTTATTAACCACAAAAATGTTTCTTAAACATTTCCAAAAGCCAAGCCGGCTTGGCAAGAAAATGCTTCAACTGCAATTTTAGTTCTGGCTCTGGAGTAAACAATCTGTTTACAAAGGGAACAAACCTTAATTAACACTCGTAAAACTAAAAAAATATTTACGTATAAAGAACTATAGTACTAAAAAAATTGCCTCAATAACATAAAAAATCGATTTTATATTAATAAACTCAAAATTAGTTTAAATAAAGACTTTTTCTACGATTGTACACGGGCGTAAAAGTCGATGTGGAAGAAAAGAATTAATACATGTATTTAATCAAAAGACTATTTTAAAGGAGACCGACGTTAAAATATGTGTAAGTTTTAAAAAAATATATATTTAGAATTGTTTTCGGTCCCCTCTCGTACATATATTTGGCTGTATATGGAATTTCAAAGCCCTTGTACAAAAGTACTCATTATTAACTGACCTGGGTTTCGGTACAATAATAAAAAAGCCGCCACCTGAGCCAAATATAAACTTATAAAATGACTTAGAGTCAACAAAAAAAAACTTAAATTATAAAATAAATAGTGCAACAGTGCATAAAATACAAATAAAAAACAATAAAAAAACATAATTGGTAAATAGAATGGATGGATCAATAAAATCATTATCAATTATATACTGAGTGTTGTGATCTAACTAAATTATAACACATTATATATTTAATTCGAAACACCCTATATATAAAAAGGTAGACAAGCGATCTTAGATGACACTCGAATTATTGTTCTTCTGAGTATTCTCGAAAAACATGGCATCCTGTGAACAAAAAAAATATTATTACATTATATATACAGATTCTGAAAAATAAATTGGACTATCCGGTAGTTGAAAATAGGTACTGTAGATGTGTACCAGATGTACGCAAAGAATATTTTTGCAGTGTATTATTTCAGTATTCGTTCGATTTTTCTGAAATGCATACCATCTTATTCATGTGATTACAACACCATTACACCCCCAAATCAACATACATACACCCCAGGTAAATATACTGATTCGGCCCTTCATCTAGTTGCTGGCCGGATAGAGAGATCACTGGAAAATAAAGGGCCCGCCTTGGGTGTTTTCATAGACATATAAGGTGCTTTTGATAAGACGACCTTTCCCAAGATAATACACTCACTAAGCAACAGGAATGTTCCACATATGGTTAGTGGGTGGATACACAACATGATCTCAAAGCGAGCAGTAAACATAAGTGTAGAAGATGTGAATATAAGAGGCTTGGTTGCGAGGGGATGTCCACAGGGAGGGGTGCTATCACCTTTAGTGTGGAACAGGGTCCTCAACACCCTCATCAGCCGCCTTAATAATGACAGTCACTACACAATAGCGTATGCAGATGACCTGGTCATTCAGCAAACAGGAATTTTGAGAACATACTCTCCGAAAGAATGCAAGTGGCTCTCAAAATTATAGAACAGTGGTGCAAGGACCATTTACTGTCTATCAATCCCAAGAAGATAGAAATGGTCCATTTCACAAGGAAAAGGATGAAAATGGAATTTAAAATTTCAGAACTCCTAAACACAAAGCTAAACTGCAACAGAAGTGAAGTACCTAGGCCTCACCTTTGACAGCAAGTTAACATGGAACTCACACTTAGAAAACAGAGTTAAAAGAGCATACATTGCTCATGAACAATGGCGCCGAACCGTGGAGTTTCTCCCCCAGATTCGTCGCATGGACTTACGCAGCCATCATAAAACCTATGCTAACATACGGTGCAATTGTCTGGGTACCGAAAACTCAAAGATTGACAGTTGTCCGTAAACTAGAACAAATTCAAATAACAGCATGTCTCAACATAACAGGAGCCATGAAAACCACACCGACCAGAGCCATGAAAGTCATTCTTAGTCTCACTCCCCTTGATATTTACATCAAGGAGGTTGCTCTGATGACAATGACGCCTCCGCACGATGAGGCGAGATGTCGCTTTTGGCAGGAGGCGCTCGATACGCTTCTACTGCTTCAAGTAAACATGGACTCCATCTCACCGAGATATATCTTCCATAAGCCATATAAAGTTATAACAGAAGAAATAAAAGAGCCGAAAGTGGCAGGTACGATTCATATCTACACCGACGGTTCTAAAACAAAACAAGGCTCAGGATGTGGAATATACTCCAGATCCTTAGACCTAAACATAAAATGGGCTATAAGCAGTAGTGCCAAACCGAACTCAAGGGGGTTCTCATAGCAGCAAATAAAAAAAAAAAAATAAAAATAATATCACTTGAAGAAACATGCTCATCTATACAGATAGTAGCAAGCACCACTCACCCTGGACAGACCACGAATTTATTCAGGGTTAGTACTAGAATGTCACGAAGCTTTGACCGAAGTATCTATCAACAATGTGGTTAACTTAAGATGGAAAATCATAGGTCTACTAAAATAGCTAGGAATATAGGTTGGTTTGTATACAATCCAGCTAGTTTACAAACTATACGAGATTTATCGCCAAAGTACAAACCACAAGAAAAGTACATAAATTAACCGGTCTTTTTTGCTAGTTTACAAACTATCCACAGTATTTTGGATAAAGTGTCACATCGAAAGGTAACCGTCTTGCTGAATCACTTGCCAAGAAGGCAGCCAACCAAATACTTTTTGGACCTGGGCCCTTCTATTGGACATACAACATCGGTAGTGACAAACCTAATTAAAGAACATTCAAGGAAAGATAGGATGAAACAGAAAGCTGCAGACTTGCCAGGGAGTTTTTAAGTTATCCCGAGAACAATACAGTAAACAATACTTAACTATGACTAGACAGAATCTGCACCGGACCACATGCATTCTGACTGGCCAGTGCCGAGTACGGAAGCATCTTCATAGCATGGGGCCGTCAGAAAATTATTATATACGAGAAAATTTCGATATGTGGCAAGAAAAGGTAAGATTTAGTACCTAAACCTATTATTTTGTTAGATAATTTATTTGACCTACTTATTTGTTTAAATATGAAGGGTACACGGGAAAATGGACGAATGTACCCAAAAAGAGTTTCCAAGAAAATTAATTTTTAAAGATTTATATGCTACCAAAACATATTTTTTGGACTATAAAATATGTGATAATGTTAATAAAGTAGGTATGTAAGTTTTTAAAATATTTAAAAAAATGGAAAATGTAAATAATTTTCGGAACAAACAGATATATTAATAATTTATTTGGATGGTTATATACAGTGGAGGTAAAAAAATTACCAGATACTCTTTATTGACAAATTGTTTTTATGAAAATTGTAGGTTAATCAGTATCTTTGGCAGATGAGCTAAAATTTAAATTTGTATAGTAGTTGTTTGAATTAGGATATTTGCCTCAGGTATACATTTTTGGAATCAAATATTTGAGAAGAATATAAAAATGTAATATTATACAAGGTGTTCCATTCAAAAAACATGAGGACGACCATGGCGAGGAGGGTGAAAATTTAAACGAGTATACGTGAGCAAAAATACATCCCCCTTTATATGATTTATTTTTATATTTGTTCATAAAAGCTTCACCTTTAAAATTATTTTGGGTAGATAGTTTTCATTGAAATTCCCTTTATTTCTTAGCAGTGGCGGCTTGTGATCAAAATATTAGAGATTTATAATGACAAAGTTTAGGTAAAATATTTTCAGTGCTTATAATATATCTTTCTGAAGGTTTTTTTCCTAAATCTGTACTGAGATCTATATTATGTCATTGTGATCCCTCAATATTTTGGTCTCGAGCCGCCACTGTTTCTTAGATCTATTTAGGATTCCCGTATCTTATACTTACAATCAAAAAGCATGCGCCTAACATGACCGCCTTCATCCTAACATCCAAATCCATAGGGAAAGTGATACCAAAGTAATCGGTATCAGTGAACATCTCTCTCAACAGTCCAGACCATTGTTTCGAAATTTTCCCAACTTGTACAGAGCCATCCCCCGACATTATTTTGAACTCCACGTCGCCGCAGATACTCCACGTGCATAATGGACCTTCAATCCTCAGTACCGTGTCTCCACTTGCATTTTTCACAGCGAAAGTAGGACAAAATATGCTCCATTCTTGTTCTACTGTGCCCACAACAGTACCTGGAGGCGCAGAGACTTCCATACTCTAAGAACATTATTTATACTTAATTTTAAAATTAAGATTAATTTCTAAATATAAAGATTCAGAACCGTATCATGGATATGACGTCTTTGTCGGTACTTTACAAACATTTTTAGGGGATTACTCTTTAGATTAAACATCAAGGTATAAGTTGACAAACTTGGGAAATTACACTGCATCAGTATCCCCACGGGGCTACTACATTTTTAACACAACAGTCCAGTGTTAGGACGAGCAACGATGTCATTTTAAAAGGGCTTGTCTGGTTAACAGATGGGGCCAGAACAGATGAGAGTATTGGAGCCAGTGTCTGTGACGTGCACCGAAAGAGAAAACTATTTAATAATAATACTCTCCCTAATTCACCCCCTTACGAGTGAATTTTAAACCCAAAAGCTAAGCTTGTCCGGGGAAACGGACTGCTATTATTATTATTTGCCGTGGCGCTCCGGGGCGACTTAAAGATGATTGATGGTATCATTTGACTTACAGGTGAGGAAAACCCCACCCTTGGAGAACATGTTACAAATTTTCCAGGTTGAAATATTCACGATTTTTATTTGCGTCCAGGGAAATAGTCTGAGTAGATAGTCAATCTTTTCACCTCTGAGTAAACTATAGTCTGCAGTCTAATCAGCTAGTTACTTTCAACTTTACTCATAGGTGACAAGATTGGTTCTCAAGCTAGCAAATCGAGGTTTGCTCTGACTGGCAGACAACTTTACACGGGCTGGCATTTTTCAGGATCATCTCAGGAGTGGCTCGAAGCTATGGCCCCTTTAGAAAGGAACAATCGTGCAAAGTTAGTAAGTACTTGGACATAGTAGCATTACGAAAACTAAAGAAGTTGATAAGCCTGCTAGGAAAGGTCAGGAAAATATTTTACAGTGCCTGTGCCACTAACTGGAAATACGGAAAGACGTCTGAACCACAGTTTATCGCTAAAGAATCAGTTAGCTCACTCGGATCAACTGGATGTTCCAAAATAACATCCACTCCAGGGATACAAATTCAGATGCGTAGAAGACTGCTGTTTGAATATAGGCGTTTCGACGCAGCTGTTTCGACGCAGTCGTTTTGACGCGAGGACATTTCGACGCCGGCCGATTTGACGCCGGGCCGTTTCGACGCCAAATGTAAATTTTTTTAAGTAGGTAATAAATTATTAAAAAAAAAATATTTGAAATGTCTATTTTTTTGCAGATCTATTCTTTGTATAAAATTGGGTAATTTATCTTCTTCCTTAAATATTCGCAGTAAGCATTGATGATAGCTGCAATAAATATGTAACCATTAGCTGGCTTATGTTCTCATTTCTATGAAAGGCATAAAAAATTAATCCCTAAAAATTAGGTACATGAAAAGATTTTTAATGAATTACCTAAATATTAATATTGATACATAATATTATATTAAGCAGTTTATTAACCCATTCTAGGTATCTGTTCTTTATGCTCTCCTGCCCAAAAAACTACATATGCCCGAATGATTGGTATGGTGGGACATTTACAGCCAGCTGCAAATCCGGAGAAGATTTCATGCGATTTTGAATTGGGTGCCATAAACGCTTTCAAATAAGAGTTTCCAAATGCAGAGCTGCTAGGTTGTTTTTTTAATTTGGTGAAAAATATGAAAAAACATTTGGTGCAAATTAATTTGCTGGGTCGATATAATACCGATGCTGATTTCAGTCTTCATGTACGAATGGTGACATCTTTGGCATTTGTTCCTGAAGAAGACATGGATATTGCAATCGACCATTTATTTTGAGAATTGTCTAACGAGTTGCAACCTCTAATAGAATGGTTCGAGGACTCATATGTAGGACGTCCTCAACGACAGGGTCGAAGAAGGCGCAATCCACTCTTTCCGATCACATTGTGGTTTGTCTACAACCGCGTTTTGGAGGGTACAGACAGAACGAATAACCACGCCGAAGCTGCACACAGACGACTTGTTCATGTCCATGGATAATCCAACCATATGGAAATTTAAACAACATCGCGATTGTGACGAGATGATTTCAAAAATCATTATCGATTATAAAAATAGAAATATAAACGAATATTTAAAAGCAATATCCATATAACTATATTATGCATTCTTTATAATAAAATTAAAAGAGACATTTCAAATATATTATTTTGTATGAATTATTACCTATCTAAAAAAAATACAGTTGGCGTCGAAACGGCCGCGTCGAAACTGCTGCGCCGAAACGTCCTAGACCGGTGTAAACCATTTGCAGAGATGGTCTATAACAATTATAAACTCTTGTTAGACAATTCTTTTAAACCATAATCATAGTAGTTTTTTTGTCGTTTCGATGGCAAACTGTAAAACTGAATCACAGCAATAGGCATACAAATAAATTTTTAAATCAGCAAAAATTTATTCATATTTTTAATGATTTTTAACTACTAATCGTGGATAGATGTTAAGAAGAAAATGTTTCCTTTTAACGATATATCAACATATATTTGAATATGTTATTTTCTGGAAAACTCTAAGGGCAATCAAAATTAGCGCTGTCATGCCTTATGTGATTTTTTTAATATAAAATAATTTTTTTTAACCACTTTGCTCAGGATTGGGATTGGCACAGGTGCCATTTGGCAAAGTACAATGTTTTTACATGCTTTTTGGGGTATATTTCATTTCGTTATCAGATGACGCTAAACATTTTCAGTGAGCTCTTGGTCTATTATGATTTGATTCTGTATGCGCCAGGGATACAAATCCGAGTTGCGCAATGTATAAACTGGAACATTGAGATCAAAAGTGCCGACGCAAAGTGAGCGAACTGATTCTTTAGCTATAAACTGTGTCTGAACTATCAACTTAAAAAGGAAACAAGAATATAAAGGTACGTATAAATATAGCGCCCTATACCTGCGCCGTGCCTGGGCCAACAACGGGCCAAGTTCGTTATACGGTGATACCTAAGGTTCGTCATCAAACGTAATTAAGTCGGTGGTTTCGTCATCTAAATTTGACTCCCCACGGTAAAAGCGATAGTGTCAGGTACTAGGACTACTAGTGTAATTTGAAAATGACACATCTGAATCAGGTTGTGCCAGAACAAGAACAAGATTATTAAAATTATGAGGTGCAGTAATTGCATTACTATATTTTACTTTATTAGTTTTAAAATTAGAAAAATATTTTAAATTATTTGAAAAATGTAGGATCATTGGTATCATCAATTAAATCATCATTTTCCCGAAAAGATGCCTGAGACAACCTTTTCGGGGACAAATAAAAATATAAGCTAGCGTGGATGTACTCAACTAACTCAAAAAGAAGTCACGGTTAATCATGTGTAGCGTAAAAGAAAAAAGTTCTGTTAAAAATCTCAGGGAAGTGGCACTATATATCCTTAATAGCCCCGATTCTTAAGAAAAAGACGTTCTATGTGTGCATTTAACTTCCGTGCAACTATTCTGCTAATTACCTAACCGTGGTGACAAAAACTTTCAGAAAAACACTCGAAAAACTTGGTTGACCCATTCGTAATTTGAAGATCAACTGGTCTCAAGCACGTGGGAATTTGAGAATTAAAAATATCAATACTTGTGGCAACAGAGGTGGTCTAGTTGTATAATATATAGAGATGTGGTGCAACAAATATGTGGAAACTGTATCTGGACAATTGGAAACTTTTGGTGCAGCATTTATTAGAGACCGTTCTATTCAAATTAATTAAATTAAATGACCATTATGAGTAGAATAATGGGGTTTTAAACAAAAACTATGTTGTATGGAAGTTGTATAAATGTGTGTGTTTTTTAGGTGTATTTAGGGTACATAACTAAAACAAGTGTTATTTTTTACGTTAATAAGTGCTGACTTAACATCAGTGGGCAAAAGGACTGCCCTATGACCGCGTCCTACGGCCTTTGAGTTCAGGCTAAAAACCGACAGAAAATGGAAAGTAACGGAACTACTTCGATCCTATTTGGCGCGACGCGTTATAGACACTGCACTGTATAAGATAAGGCGTAAATTGAGACACGTATAGCGTGTGTGTTGTGACGCAACACAGTGCGATCTTTTGTAACAGGATTGAATAGATCGGCGCAAATTGGCGCTTTTTTGCCAATTTATGCCTTGCCTAAATCTGACGAGCTTGGCCATTGTTGGGACGACACAGGCGTGGTGCGCTATATTTATACGCACCTTTAGTATAATCTGTCTCACTATGGGTTTGCAGCACGGTCATATGTAACTAATGTAACGCACACTGCCAAGTTTCTTCATAGAATTGTTTAAACGTACTATGCAGCTTTCAACCCTGTTTTTGTTATACAAACCGACAAGCGTTGTGATTAAATTTTGAGGACTTCTGGTTCATTATTTAAAGAAGGCTACAAGGAGTAATTAAATAACTTCCACAGATTTATTTGACCAACAATGAAATAGACCATAGATAATTAATTTAAGACAACGAGAAAAAACATTATGTATATGAAAAAGGACAATTTAGTTATCCTTGTTTTAACGTTTTATGTAATTTCAATTTAGTTACCTGTAAACAACATGGAAAACAACAGGAATCACAAGCTAGAGGTCTATGAAGATGTAAAACTTCGTTTCTATAATTATCCAAAATCTTCATATCGAAAGGTCTTAGTGGACCACAACAATTTCGAGTCAGGCAGTCGGAATCCTCAGCGGCATAATATACTTTTTGTCCTAAACTATTTTTTACTGTAAATTTATTTTGAGTTTCAAAGCCAGTGAGAGCTAAAAATTGAAGATTATTAAAATAATTTAAAACTTTTTTGCAATATCTATATTTTTACGATTATACCATCTTCGAGACTTTTAACTATTATTAAAGTACCTTCTAAAACTTCGACTTTTTGCTGGACTAGTAATTGATCAATCATAGTAAGGTACTCCAAGCCTGGCGGACAGTTCGGAATGCCTTGCGGCATATTCATCCAACCACCTGCAATAAATGATAAGTAAATGTATAAATACAGATAAATTATGAATAAATTCAATAATTTTTATAGATATGCTGATTTTAGGTCAATTTTTAATTTTGATTGCACATTTTTTACAGTATTATGTGTATTTACGTCATTTGCGTAATTTTTTAAATATGATAACCTCAAATTCGATAAACATTTAAAAAATCACATTTTTTAAATTACTTACTGATTATTGTGACAATATTAAAAATTTAAAAGACCAACTTACGATAAATTTAAATGAAATTGTTTGATATTAAAAATGTTTTGGTGTATAGCGTGTTAAAAATTAATTAAAAAAACAATATTTTACGAGTAACACCCTGAATAACTAAAAGTCTTTCCGATAGAATGCTAACTTCGATAAAAAAAATCTGATGTGTCCAACACATGACTTTCCTATCTAGTTATTATAGGCTTTTTTCGGTTATTTTGTACAACCTATTGCAGCACCTCTATAAATGTTTAGAGGATAAACTAAATATATACATTTTACACATACATCTACCTCGAAACATTTTTCTATAGATATGCATTGAAAACGAAAATACTGAAAAATTAAAATTTAGCACTCTTCCTCCAATTTTTACATTACGGTCCATTTTAGAAAAATCATATATAAACAAAAATTATAGAGATTGACATCGCAAACAACTTTTAGTTCAACAATTTTCATAAAAATCAGAATTTTGCACATTTTGTCAAATTTCTCGAATACGGACCATTTCAGGAAATTATGACATAAAGCAAAAATTATAGATAATAATATTAGAAGTAACTTTTATTTGATCAATTTTCTTCTCCAAACATAAATAAGAGACATATTCCATAAAATATAAAAACGGCCTCCCATAAAGTACCCCCCCAGATGTTCCGATTTTGTCCAAAATTTAATCATTTCACGTCAGGCCGAAATAAAACTTAAGTTTAAAATTTATTGTTTTTTTCTTTGTCCGTTTTTGAGTTTTCTTCAAAATTCGAAATTTACACATTTTCTCAAATATTTCGAATAAGGTCCATTTTAGAGAAATTATGTATAGAGTAAACATTATAGAGAATTATATTACAAACAACTTTTATTTGAACAATTTTTATAAAAAAATATATTTTTCCTTTTGTCAAATTTCTCGAATACGGACCATTTAAGGAAAATTTTGTATGGAACAAAAATTATAGATAATAATATTTGAAGTAACTTTTATTTTAAGAATTTTCTTATACAAACGTAAATAACAGATATATTCCATAAAATATAAAAATGACCACCTATAAAGTACCCCCCCAGATGTTCCGACTCTGCCCAAAAACTAATCAGTTCATTGGACGATGGAATAAAGCTTAAGTTTAAAATTTGGTGTTTTTCTGTGTATCGGTTCATGAGTTATGGTAGATACAGACACACACACACACACACACACACACGACATCATCGCGAAAATAGTCAAAACGGATTCAGGGGATCTCAAAACGTAAAAATCCGTCGAAAACTCGAGGTCGAAAAAAATCATGATTCCTATACTTTCCTTATATCTGTATACAGATAGGAAAGTAAAAATGACTTTTTAAACAATGGAAATTCAATTTAAATAAATTGTAGACTGTAATTATTAATTTCAGTGAATTTAGTCCAGTGTTTGAAGGTAATAATAGGCTTTTACCTCAGAATTCCTTTGGACTACACCGATTTGGATGAAAATTTGTATTTTTTTTTTTATTTCGGCTTAGTTTAGAGGAACAAAATTAAAAAGTTCAACGCACTGTATCTTTGAAACAACAAAGCATCTGCGGACCCATTTTGATATGAACTATTTGTACAATAAATTTGATGAAGATTTATTGTTATTGTAGCGTTTATTTTAAACAACAGTTTATTTGTTAATAATTTATTTGAACACTTATTTATTTTAAAACAATACTATTCTAATTTATATATATTTCGAATGTCTTTAAATTGTTCATTATTTATCTTCACAACTGTTTGTATACGACTGACTTCTCCGTGTTCCTCCACCAATATTTATATACATATTGTAAATTCCGGTGGTGCTCTAGAATGCTCTCGCCAAAACTACAAACATTATCACGTTTGTTCTGGAAAATAATTGAAAGCGCCTTCGCCATAGTCGTCACATATTTTTGGTCTTAGGGGGTTTAATTATGTATGATAATCGGACAAGTTGAGCCTCGAAGGCCAAATAAGACAGAGAGGGACTTGGAGGATAAGAGCAAGACTGAATAACAAAATGGCTCGCATTACATTATATTTAAAATAAAATAATTTAATAAAGAGTCCATTTAGATATAAGCTGGGAGAGTACTACCATCCTACAATGTTTGAAATAGATGTAAAAAATCTTACTCTTCTAGTCTGAACCATAAGGCACATCCATTTTTATTTAAACATTTCACTCGAATTACAGTTCAGCTATCGATAAGTGTGGATGTATGTTTAATAACATTGCTCCGTAACTAGGTCAATGTTTTTAGTCGTAATAGTTTACAAAAGTTACAATGATTACTAAATTTAATGTTTAAAAACAAAAATAAAAATGTGCCTATAAAAACAGTTTTGAAATGTGTCGAAAAGGAAAACAAAACACAACATCTTCCTCAAGGCCGTCGTCAAGCTACGATTCAAAAAAATCAAGAGGAATCCATGGAAACCATGGAACAAAATCAGGGTTTGTACAACGAGAATCAAGCTAGAACCCAAAATTAACAGGTATTGTTTAATGCACGTACCTGTGAAAAAACAACAAAAAGAAAAATTAGAAATTATAGTCAATCAGAAGCAAATACAAATCGAACTGATTCAACAAAAAATTCAAACCTCAGAAGGTAACTCAAAGAAGGACAAAGAAGAAATATCCACAGAATACTACACAGATGAAGAAGATCCGAGCCGTGAAAGAGAGTGAATAAGAATAAAAAACACCAAGAAAAGAAAAGCCAGCTCACAGCTAAGGTAAATAACAAACCATAAATTAAAAATATTAAACCCCCTCCAGTTATTATTAACAAACCAGAAAAATACTACGTGTTGTCAGATTACTTAATATAAAACAAAATACAGTATCAAGACACCGCTGTGTCTGGAGGTAATTTAAAGATATCTTACACAAGCGCTGAACAATACTGAAATGGAATGGTTTTCAATTGAAAATAAACAGTCAAAACCAATAATAGAGGTAGTTGTGACAAAATTGCATGTCTTGTCAACCAAAGTAAATCAAAAAGAGAACCTAAAAAATAAAAGGTTTCAATACTTGGAGCAGAAAAGTTAAAAGACAGCTCCCATATAAAGATGTCAAACAAATTTATGGAATTAAGGAAATACTCTATTTGAGAGTGTAAATAGAAGCCTACAAAAGCTTCCACTATTACCCCAATGTATAAACGATGCCAAGAATATGGGCACATTCAAAACTACTACAAAAGAGAACCCATATGTGTCAAATACTCTGGAAAACCCTCAACCAAAGATTGTAAAAAACCAATAAGTACAGCATCTAAGTGCATACACTAATATACACTAATTATAGAGGTGGCATCACTGTAAAAGCTCTGCAAAGCATAAGAAACAAAATTACAAATCAGAAAGACACAGTCAACCAAGTGAACCGAGACAATCTAGAGAAAACTGTAAGAAGGCAACAAACATTAATGGAGGCTGGTAAACCTTATGTCCAGGTAGCAAGTAATGAAATAACACCGATAGTATAGAGCAGTGCTGATCCTTTAACATCAGTAATGAATCAAATGGATAAACAGGAAGAATTTAACAAAAAAGTTCTAGAAAGGCTGGACAGACTAGAAAATAATAATAAAAGACAAAATGACTCCTGGCCTTAGGATTTTAGAATGGAACACAAATGGACTCTTACAACACCAGCAAGAGTTATTAGTGGCCTTAGAGACACAGCATGTGGATATATGCCTAATAGTAGAAACACATTCCACGAAACTTACGCACGTCAAATTAAAAGGATATCAGGGGCCTATTTCATAAAACTACTTTGCAACTTTTAAAAATACTTGTTTTCCATAAAATAAAATCGTTTAATTTTTAATTTTAAAATTTCTTCTTAAATGTTACTTTTTAATTCATCAAATTTATCTTTTACAAAACATAAATTCAGTAAAATATGCAAAGTGAAAAGTTGCAAAGTAGTTTTATGAAATAGCCCCAGATCTATAATGCCATTCATCCAAATGATTCTGCCCGAGGTGAAGCTTCTATTATTATTAAAAATAACATAACACACTATGAACGAGGAAAAATTGAAACTGAAGAAATACAAGCTGTTAGCCTACTTCCCACCCAGATATAATCTCAAAAGAGAAGACTACAATAAATTCTTGTCAAGTCTTGCTAAAAAATGTATATTAGGTGCTGATTTTAATGCAAAAAATGTTTGCTGGGGCTCAAGAGTTACTACAATCAAGGAAAAGAACTGAACGAGGCTATCAAAGATCAGAAAACGGGAAAACCTACATATTGGCCAAGCGATATAAACAAAATACCGGACCTCCTGGACTTTTTTATTTTTAGAAATATTGCTCCAAATTTTATAAAGATAGATGATGTTGAGGAATTAATATCTGATCACTTCCCAATACTCTTAACAATAAGTGAAAATATCACTAGAGAACTCAATCCCAAACTGACGAACAAACATACAGACTAGGAAAGATTTCAACTTGAAAATTGAATTGAATGTCCCAATTAAGACGGTGAAAGATTTGTATACAGAATGGAATAACACACCATTAATACAAAGGAAACCATAGGTATTAATTACCCCAAAGAAATAAGGGATTTAATACAAAACAAAAGAAAGGCTCGAAAGCAGTGGCAAAAAATGAGAACGGAAGAGAACAAAAACAAATTAAATAGACTTAAATAACAACAACGAAGAGACATAGAAAACAATTAAAAATTAGTCAACCTACAAATATCTGAGAGAGCTCACAGATGACCAAATCAATACTCATTATGGAAAGCTGTCAAAAAAATAAACAGACCAATTCAACATATATACCCCCAATACAAAGAGAAAGTGGGATGTGGGCAAAAAGTTACAAATAAAAGTTGATGCTTTTGTCAACTATTTAGAACTCATCTTCCCCCCGAACCCAGGAGAAGATGAACAAATTGAAATGAAAAACCAAGAGGCAGTAGTTAGTGATGTACAGAAAATATTATTAACTAGTCTTAAAGAAGTACAAAGAGAAATAAAAAATTATATTAATTAATAATAATTACTATGAAAAGGTTTAGTAAAACTGACTAATTTAATAAACGCAGCATTTAGACTTCAACATGTTTCATTACTATGGAAAACTGCTGAGGTAATAATGATAGACAAACCGGGAAAACCCAATAATTAAATAACATCATATATACCAATTTCGCTTCTACCTGTGATATCAAAACTATTTGAAAAAATGCTCTTGAGAAGACTGAATTAGATAATCGACAAAAAATAAATTTTCCCGTCTCATCAATTGATCAGATTCATCGCATAATAAATTAAATTGAGAATTGTCTAGAAGAAAAAAAAATTGTTCCGGAGTATTTCTTGATATCTCGAAAAGGCTATAAAGTGTGGCATAAAGGCCTACTATTTAAAATAAATAAGTTTTTCTCGATGCAATATGTACAACTACTAGATAGAATCATATCTATCGCAGCCAACATTTAAAGTTAACACGTTAATCGCCATGTGCATTAAATATGATTCACATGGCCTTGAGCCCAGGGAGCCGTGCGAATAATATATAATTCTAAACGTTTTTGCTTTTTAGGCCGCGTGCATAAGGGATCTTTAACAGTGTGGCCTGGGGAGCAAAAATCTGTGGATGGCCTACGCATTTTTATTGTTTGGAAATATGGCCATACGTTTTAAGTTTATGTAAAAATAATGTTACGAATAAATATAACACCCTGTGAATAGGTATGACTACATGATTGCGGAGGCAATATAAGTTGTTTTTGTTAAATAAACCACAGTTATTTGTTTTACGCTTGTTTCAATTTTCTTTGGTTTAGGAAAACTTACGATCATTCAAAGGCGGGCTTAATCCGATCTCTGAGAGAGAGAAAGAGAGAGAGATACTGCCAAAGGGAATAGTTCCTGTAGGGCAAACCCTTTCCCCGTCCTCTGAATCATCGTCAGGAAGTTAGAGTTCCATCTGAACTTAACCCCCTAGCCGTGTGTTGTCTAGAGGCCAATTTAAATACAAATTGGGCCCCTCTATACAACTCGTGGTTACCGCTAAGAGTGGACTTAAGGGTCAATCAAAAAGGCCTATAATCTCACTCTTAACAATAATTTTAAAAACCAATTAATTGAACAAGTATTAATTGTTTAAATGATTATTTATTAGTATCCGTGATTAAAATAAATAGTTATTTATAATATAAAAATAATACATTGGTCCAAAAAATAATAACATACTAAAAGTGATAACGCTAATTATAGCACAAAGCTAAAAGCAAAAACTTACAATCTAGTAGATTTATGCCTAAGAAAAAAACATTCAATACAATAAAACGCGTCGCATTTTTCGCACTTGTATGGAGTTTGTATGGCTTTTAGAGAAGCATGTTTTCTGTCAAATTCAGCTTTTCATAACATACAACACATCTTCGCCACTGTGATCCCATATTTTTCAAACCGCATTCTGTGGTTGTATCTGTATCATCTTCTCTTGTTCCTTCATCCAAAAGATCCATTGTTACCTCTTCTTTGAATATTATAAAACTAATATTTTTTCCTGTTATTTTTTTATAAATAATGTAAGCATTGACAAGTGCTGTATCTGTAATCAACTCGATTGCTAATTTTCTATACCATTTCAACTCTCTTCTTAGTGCAGCTGAATAGGCTTTCATTTGATCTAAGATGTCAATAAATCCCTTGCTGTTGTTACAGTCTAGTATTATTTGAGGTTTTTTGACAACTTTACCATTTTCGGTTTCCACATCAACCCTACTATCATCGTGCTCAACACGAGGACATCGCGTTTTTCCTTCCATTTTAGTACTACCACTCCTGTGTTGCTTTCACGAGCAATTGTTTCAGATGTCTTCAATTTAGCACGGGTAACATCTACAGGATTTAGTTTTCTATTAGTTCTCAAAGTGCCTACGAGATGAGTGGATCGTTTTGCTAGCACATGTGCCAAATTGACACTTGTATAAAAGTTATCTGTATAAATTATTCTACCCGAATCTAATAAATCTTTAGCTAAATCTATAACAACTAATGATGCCACAGGTACGCCAGGTTGGGCATTTCGGCCACAATATACTTTCAGATTGTTTGTGTAACCATTACTTGTAATTTTAATGATGCCAAATTTGTTTTTTTTTATTTTTGATGTACTGTTTGAATGAGAGTTTTCCACAGAATGGAACTATATACTCATCTATACATACGTCTCTGGAAGTAATATTAGCTTTTTGAAATCGTTCTAATAACATATCAATTAGAACCTGAATCTTGAATAAGCGATCGTCTTTTGGACATTCCTGGTTGTTGGATAAATGCAACATACGTAAAATCAATTCAAAACGATTTCTTGAGATACAACTTTTCACCTTGTTTTCATACATAAGTTTCTTCGACCAATAATCAGTAATCTTGGGCATTTTGTTTAGGCCCATCCAAAAAGTAATCCCCAGAAATGTTTCAATTTCTTTAGCGGACACATCTTTCCATTTGCGTAAACGAGAATGACGAGAGAGATTGGGGTTTTCTATTGTCTATTGTGCGTATCTGTTAGTTTCTTTTACCATAAGCTCAATTATTTCATTATCAATAAAATACCTGAAGAAATCGTAGGAACTTTTACTCCGCAATTCAGCTGCTACATTGTTAGGAACTCCAGAATTGGGCGCAGCAAAATCGAAAGTTTTTATATTTTTACCGGTTACATGGGACCATGTTATTGGTTCGAAATTAGGTATAATCTCGTCATCTTCTTCGTAATCATGAATAACTTCTTCAATAGTTTCACTAAAACTTGAGGTGCTGGAAACAGCAATTTTTTCGCTACGATTGTGTTGAGTAGAACCCTATATATAAAAAAAAAAATGTCAAAATAAATTGAATTCTATACAATATAATTTACCTGTTTAGTTTTTATTTTACGTTTTTTTGCTGTTAGATTTGCGAAATTGTCATCACCGATGATGATTCTGATGACGTCTCGTTTGGTATATAGTCATCCTCTGAGTAATCCCCAAAAGCATCAGGAATATCTTCATCACTCATATCCAACGCTTCGTCCATGACCTGCTGCAGATTTTCTTGTTCGCTTTCGTAAGAAATACGCGCCATTATGAAAAACACTTGTGCACTATCGATAGCAAAGAGTAAACTGACGAGCTCTATTGTTCTAAGATATTTACACTGCTTGCAGAGACAACAGAGACGGGTAGCTTAATAGGAAAATTTGTTCGGTGGTCCATTTAAATTACATACATATATGACTTTCTTTCTCTTTCCAATAAAACTAACACCAATCTAAGAGGTCGCTGATGTTGCTGGTTTTTTTGACGTCGACGTATAGATTAGAACTGACAATTGAAAATGCTATGAATGTTGTTATAAACGTGTGCATTTTATTAAAATTAATTTAATTTGGGCCAAGTTTATTTCTTTGAGTCTGATTTTGTTGTTTAATTAATTTTCTTTGAGGGGGAATGTTTATTTTCGCATATTATTTTTACCTTTTGTTCAAATGGCACTCATGATAGTCTGGCAAAAAGGTATCGATATACTCTATACTTTATAAAATATTTGTTACATTATTTTTTAAATATATTATGAATATATAACTGTGACTTTCTTTGTAATTTGTCATAAAATGATACGAGGTACTTTCTAAACGTAGCAATTGTAGTTTGTTTTTTGTACATTACAAAAATATAATTTATAGAAAAAGAGTTTGGTGTATTATTTTTCCAAGTTTAAATATTTAATAATCAATAGAATTTTCAAGTTTTTTTTTTAACGAAATTTAAAAGAGTAATAAAAACTATGTTCACTAATTATATTAAACTGATTAAAACTCCCTTTATTAAAATGATTATTTATATGATAAAAAATTTGATGTTATTGGAAGCTTATATATTTTTTAATATACAGTGAAACAATAGTTTTTTTTCTCCTGTAAATTTCTGTAGAAAAACTATTTATTTATAAATCCATGTTTGAATTTCCCGCCCTAAAGCATTTTTAATTTCCCCGCTATTTACTAGTGGCGCCATCATAGACTGGTTGTGGTTACAATCGCCCAAACAACTTTTACCGAACAAAAAAAATACATTGAGTTACACCGTTACACGTCTCGCTGGGTTGTCTATGCTGCTTGTAACCAAACGAGGGAGCATGGCTTTAGAGTGGGAGGTCAATGTAGCCAAAATTATGGATGAATTAAATATAATTCGCGCGGCCCCGAAGCTATCATTTTGCTTCTAAGGCCGCATGAATTATATATGGTTCACGGGGGTAACTTCAAACCCTAAGACTATTTGGTGTTTTTGTTATAGAACATGTTCTTACACTTTAATATAACCTGAAAATATACAAATATATTGGTGACCCCTTAGATACGTTTTTTTTTACTCTAGTGCGGCAGTTAACGTGTTAAAATGAAAAACGAACTCATTCAATAAATGCTGGCATTACACAGGGAAGTTTTCTTGGGCCAGTATTATATTTATTATACACCTATGACATTGCAGAGATAGAAACTATAAAATTAGCCACATTCGCTGATGGTACAGCTGTCTCAACTATTGAAGAGACAACAGTTAATCTGAATCAATGGCATACAAATCTGGTCTAAACAGTGGCGCACAAAAATTAACGAAGAAAAATTCGCTCACATTAAGTTTACCAATAGAAGAATATATACCAATAAACTTAAATAACAATATTATACCAAATAAGAAAACAGCAGTTAGTGCTATTTATGAGCCACAATATTGAAATGTGCAGAATATACAGGGTGTTCCAATAAAAAGTAGCCCGTTTCCAGAGCTTATAAAAGAGGAGATTTTTACATAATTTCTGTCACTGAAGCAAAACTTATAGCAAAATAACACATATTAGCGAAAACCGCACGTTTCTACGATTAGGTGTTTAAAAGTTATAAGCTCTAGAAATGGGCTACTTTTCATTGATGGGCTACTTTTCATTGGGACACCCTGTATATTAATAACTAGTATTGAACACAGGTGAAATTTGGTAATAAATTAGGTTATTATAAAAATACTGATTAATCTTGTAGGATTAGGTGCATTCTAACCAAATATTTCTAAATAATCACCATAACAAGGAAACTACAGGAATCATAATGAAAAAAATCTTAAAATTTTTAAACAACGAAGCGTTTGCGGACGTGTGTTTATATTAGATACTTTTTAGTCATGAAATAAACCAAAGAATTACCCTGCCTGTATAGCTATGGGGACTGACATAAACTGTCACAAGTTTCTTAAATTTTATTTATTGATATAGAAACGCTACTGATCCTTTTTTGGAATTTAAAGTTTGTGTTTAATTTATTTTGGCCTAGGAATTTTTAATTCAAATCGATATACTTTTTTCGTTCATCTGATATCCGACTTTAAACTGTGAAATTTAAGAGAGAAATATTTAAATGAATATAGGTGTAGTTCAAAATAGACGAGTATGTATGACAATTTTTACAATATATCAAAAAAAATTTGTATTTAAAAAGCGCAGGCTTCTTTACGTATTGTTGTTACTTATCAGATCATTAAACCTAGAGACTTTTAGGTAAATTACCCTTTTTGTACTACAAAGTATTTAACAAATTGATGGAAGTTGGCTAAAAGTAAAATTAATAATTTCAGCAGTAACTAAGTTACTATAAAAAGCAATGTCAATTCGATTTCTTGTTCTATCAGATTTTGAGGGATACGGGTATTGTTGAAGACTATACAGGGTGTTCTATCTCAGACGAGCCACCCCGTATATTTCTTATCCCATTGTAATTGGAAAAATTTCCCGAAACAGTCGGATGCTTTTCTTTGGGGAACTTTTTTTAGACGTATATTTGAGGCTTGAACGAGCAACCCCCTATGAGGGGGCGCTTCAACCCCTCAAAATTGAATAGGGAAGAGGGGTTGAGTGATACTTCATTTGTAAGGTCTTGGAAGCCTCTTTACAACGGTGTATGAAAAAAATTAATTTTTATCATGCTTACAATCAAAAAAATCAAAACTGCGTTTTTAAATCAAATGTTCAAATTGTTCTCCATTGACTTCCATACAACAATAAATTCTCTCGAACTAATAAAAAAAAAAAAAATCAAAACATTTTCTTATCTTGCCTTCATTTTTTGTTCTTAGAAGGTGTTTATCACGTTTCTTCGATCATTTCATGTGATAAAACAATTAATTTTTTTTAAGAATATTAATTTTTCATACACCGTTATAAAGAGGCTTCCAAGACCTTACAAATGAACTATCACTCAACCCCTCTTCCCTATTCAATTTTGAGGGGTTGAAGCGCCCCCTCATAGGGGGTTGCTCGTTCAAGCCTCAAATATACGTCAAAAGATGTCCCCCAAAGAAAATCATGCGACGTGTTTCGAGAAATTTTTCCAATTACCATGGGATAAGAAATATACGGGGTGGCTCGTCTGAGATGGAACACCCTGTATAATAATATATATCTATGAAATTTGCCCAAATAGGAATATTCTTCATCAAAATCAAAGTTCAAATCGGACATTTAAAAGTCAAATGATCGGTTATTTAAGAAATTAAAATATCCCGGAAAACTTCTTGTAATTTTAAATTAATGAATTTTATGAATAATACATTGATTTCGTATTTTATGTTTAAAAATATTTATTAATGACGTGTAACCTAAAAATACGAAAAGAACAATGTAAAGCTTTTGTGGTATTCAATAATAATACATTATTTATTTTACCAGGAAATGCCAGGTAAATTTTATACCATGCATGCCTCAAACCATGCTTGATAATTACAATTTATTTTAATTATGTCCACATTTTTAGTTCCACTGGAACTCGTTCATGAATGATTTACAATAACTCGAATATTTTTAGCTGTTTTTCCACACGACTTATCATTAATTTAAAAAATTTGATTTGCTAAATTAATATGTTTTTCGTGAACATAATTATTTTTTATTGTATCTAGTTATTTTGAATATTTTGTATACCTAATAGTGCAGGGCATAGTGGCGCATTCGTTTGCAAAATTGTTTTAATTCGTAATTTTTTTTAAATGTCCGGAAGGCTTGCCTAATTATAAAAGTGTAAGATGACACTCGATATTTGTTGATGTTATTGTTTAAACAACGAAAAATTAATTAAGACAGAAAAAAATGTATTTTTTGCAATGAATTAATTTTTTTATATTCTTTAAGATATTTCGAATAAAAAAAGTCCTTACGTCCATTATCGTATCTTCAACCATTTAATTGTTATGAATTTTTTTAAATCCAAAATTGACGAAAATTCTAATTTTCTTGAATTAAATAATATACCTTAAAATTTAAAATGCTATAATTTTAAATTTTTTACCGAATATTCAAACTATAATAAACAAAATAACCTAAATAAATTTTCAAAATTTTGTTTGTTGTTATGTTTTTTTTACGTTATAACAATATGCTTCCTACGCGCCACGATGGCACGAAAAAGATTGTTCACTAGTATTTTCATTAAACAACAAATTAAATAGCACCGTCACGTTGTCGTTTCGATGAAGAGTTGCATTTTTTAATTTTAAATATGTAACAGGTTTCGGACACTTCACTAACGCCTCGCCATGATCTCAAAATAAACACTTTTTGTCGTCAGATAATATAATTTTTTTTTAAATTAAAGAGAACGTCATTATTATTCAGAAAATTACACGACTGCAAAGTAAACCAGTAGATGTAGAATCGAGCAAGACTGATTAACAACTGAAAAATAATTTTCAAAACGAGCCAAAAATTCTAAGGTAGGGTTGAATTTTCTATTTGGAAGTTTGTAAAAATTGTTTATGACAGGAGAAAAATAGAAGAAGAGAAACGTACAATTTTTTTAAAATACGAAATAAGTCCCTTTACCTATTTGTATTCATAGTGCAAAAGATTGAAAGTCATAAAAAAATTTCATATTTATAGTACTTACTCTCAATATTAGAAAAAACATTTTTTTTTCCTTATTTTTGTTAAATGGAGAAAGGCTTGGATATTTTTGAAATCATAAAATTTTATAACCGCAGTAAGCCTACTATGTTAATTGTAACAGGTAGAAATTTTTCACGGATCACGACAATGCATTTGACCTTTTTATCGTATTGAAAAAAAAAAATTTAGATTGCATATTGTTATAACGTAAAAAAACATAACAACAAACAAAATTTTAAAAATTTATTTAGGTTATTTTGTTTAATATAGTTTGAATATTCGGTAAAAAATTTAAAATTATATCATTTTAAATTTTAAGGTACATTATTTAATTCAAGAAAATTAGAATTTTCGTCAATTTTGGATTTTAAAAAATTCGTAACAATTAAAGGGTTGAAGATACGATAATGGGCGTAAGGACTTTTTTTATTCGAAATATCCTAAAGAATAGAAAAAAAAATTAATTCATTGCAAAAAATGCATTTTTTTGCCTTAATTAATTTTTCGTTGTTTAAACAATAACATCAACAAATATCGAGTGTCATCTCTTACACTTTTATAATTATTAGGCAAGCCTTCCGGACATTTAAAAAAAAAATTACGAATTAAAACAGTTTGCAAACGAATGCGCCACTATGCCCTGCACTACCTATAGTTTATTTGAAAATGAATGAGGAGATAAACCCCAATATAACATCATAAATCAGTGACGGATAATTTCTAAAATAAAATGTTTAGCATTATTTGTCCCAAACTAAAATCTTTGTTTTTCTTCCTAAAATTTTTAAAAATACCAATTTATTTCAATTCCTATCTTAAATTTTCTAGTAATTTTTATCAACAAAAATAAGGTAAGTATGTAATCTCTGCAGGTAGAAAATATTTACAATTCAAGATAAATTTAAGTGCCATCAAGAATTAATATTTCTAATCGGGAGAAAGTGTTAAGATTGTAAACTATTTTAGTTAAGAATTACATTTCTGTTTGTATAGTCCTGTGATTGTATCACGCAGAATTGTTAGTTCTGTAATAATAGGCGATAACAAGCGAAATTGATGAAGTGAATTTGTGCAATAAAAATGGCACAAACGGCTAATTATACTCCTGTAAAATTAAAGTGCAATTTAACCGTGCATATGAAAAGTTTAGTTTAAATGTACATGACGCTCTTGTACATGGACATTTCAATTATAGCTTTGTTCGCGGTAAGAATCCTGAACAGAATTATTACTAACAGTAACGATTTCGCAGGCGCAGTAGTGAAAAAGCGTTCGCGGAACAAAAAGAACTGAACTATTGGTTCTATTCTGCGTTTGCGGTAAAATCATTATTGATTTTGAACCGCTTGCTTATACCTGAAGCACCGAGATATAATAGGGATTGCGCGCGCGCCGCAGTGTTGCCAGATGAAAAACAAAAAATATGGTATCCGACACTTAAAAAAAATGGTATTTTACTGACAAAAAATGGTATCTTGAATAATCTTGATAATACCAAATAATAAAGTTTTGCACATATAAGGTTCTTTCGTTCGCTGTTGGTGCAGTGTCCACCAGTGTAAATTACACCAGTTACACAACCTTTATTTACCTAGTTTACTTCTTTCGTATTCCTGATACATATGTCGAATGTAATTCACTCCTGCTAAATTGCTAGGGGGCTATTTTCAAAGTATGGGAGCACTCATTTCCCTCAAGAGTCAATGTGGAAACTCTGTTTTTAAAGGCCTCCAAGAATAAAATTCTTAGGAGAATTTTAATTATCTCTAAATAAACCGAGAGAAATAGTCAGTGAGTTCACACTGGCACTAAGAGCCCTAAAAATACTGTTTTACGTTGACGTATGACATTTTTCTTGAGCTAAATGCTCTCGAATTTGAAAATAGCCCCCCTGATGAAGAAAATATCTACCAGTGGACACCACATCGCCGACAGGAAGGTTTAGTGGATTTTACACCGGGCCAAACGAAAGGTATGGTGTGCGTTGGTGTAGTTCATTCCTACACCAGTGGGACGAAGGAAAGAACCAATTGTTTATTTAAAAATGCATGATAGCATAGTTTTTATAGCAAAGGTCTATATTTTTTATATAATTTTGCTAAATAATACATAATATATTATAAATACATAATGAACAAATAAAAAAAATAAAAGTAACATATAACATTTTTATTTTAATCCATGATTTGTATAAAGTATTATTAAGAGCAAGAATGGAAAAACACGGTCATTATAAAATCTTACTGAACTGAGTAAATTTAGCAAATACTAGGTTTGTTCCAACACAATAGCAAATCGGGTTAGGTACTGTCGGGATTCTGCGCAATCTAGATTTGGTGTTCCAACAAACCTCGGACTCTAAACTATACAAAAACCTAGTGTTCCAACATATTCAAACCTAATCACAAACCAGTTTCTGTACTGTCAAATCAGTTCCTGGGTCTGAATACGAACGAATTGTCAAGACATGCGCAAAACGAAAGTGAGCTCGTAAATAAATCACAACCAACTCTAGAAATGTCGTGATTACATTCGTTTTGATAGCATCGATAGTAGTCTCGATCGTAATTTGCTTTTTATTCATTATCATTTAGTATATTATTTTATGAGTAATGAGTTTAGAAAGTGAAAAGGACTATTATTCTGACGTAGTAAAAAATAAAATAAATTAATGTACAAACCAATCGAATAATCAAAATTTATAAATCTTTTAATGAATTTTAAAACATCTGTTATTTTTTTTTTACTTTTACGTTATTTACAGTGAGTCTGACAACAATAACATGTGTTCCAACACAACCAAGTTCCGAATTCAGTCCCAATCATCGACAGGTCGTGGACTGGTCGTCGACTATCAGTCGTTGACAATAAGTTGTGGACTGGTTTGTGTATGGTTCCAAGATTGTTGTTGGAACAAACCTACTTAATGTACCCTTTGTATTATTTTTTTTTATTGGTCGTCGGCTACCAACGACAACTTAGGTCATTAGCCTTGTGTTTTATGTAGGTAATGAAGTGTACTAGTAGTCTATTAGTCCTTAGTTCAGGAATGCTAGTACTCTAAAACTTGCTGATTAAACTATAGGGCCATTGTTTGTTAATCTGTCAAGTAAACATACATGCAATTTTACTCAAAGGTAAAAAAGATCGACCCTAAGAGTTAAAAATATGGTAGTAAAATGGTATAAGTAGCCAAAAAATGGTACAAAAATGGAATATGGTATCCTCAAAAACTTGCAGGTATCGTAGTAGAAAAAATGGTATAAATACCATAAAAATGGTATACCTGGCAACACTGGCGCGCGGTAAAAATTCAGAATTGATAATGATTCGGGCATGCGCTCAAAGTATGTATTAGTAATTCTGAATCAGTTCAGGATTGTTACCGCGAACGAAGCTAGTACTCTTCGGAGTATAGTTTCTAAGTTTTCAAATATGACCGGAGTTGGAGAAGCAACCATTTATAGACTTTTAGAGCAACGAAAAGATGGAAGTATTACAGTAGCACCTAAAACGTCAACTGGAAGAAAACCCATTCAAATAAACGGTACTATAAAACAACTGATCCAAAGAAAAGTGCATTTGTTTTATTCACAAAAAAAGACACCTACTTTGGATAAACTTTCGGTAGACATTAATGGAGACGAAACTTTGCCAAACGTTAAAAGAGACAAATTGTGGAAAACTTTACTAAATTAGACTTCATTTGGGAGAAGAACGATAGAAAATTTGCGCTCATAGAGGAAGATAAAATTATTTGTTGAAGGTGGCAATATTTAAGGGAAATTAGAAAATTAAGGGGAGAAGGCAAAAATATTTTTATTTGGACGAAACATGGATAAATGAAGGATATTTTGTAAAAGTTTGGAAAGATAAACATGTTACACAAGCTCGTTAGGCATTTATAGAAGGTTTGTCTACTGGCTTAAAATTTTCAAATGGTAAAGGTCGCCGTTTAATTATCCCTCACATTAAAGGAGATAAAGGATTTGTTGATAGAGGCTTGTTAGAATTTATTTCAAATTCTACGAAAGACTACCACGAAGAAATGACTGCTGATGTTTTTGAGGAATATTTCAGTCAAATGATAGATTTATTACCGAAAATTTTTGTAATAGTTATGGACAATGCCAGTTACCATTCAAGATTAAAGGAACCGTTACCTAACACTAAATGGAAAAGCAAGAACTCTCCGATTGGCCAATAACCAAACAAATAGTGGGAGAAGAGGGGTTACTCAAAAAAAGAGCTATTGCAGTTATGTAAATAACACTCACCAAAATTTAAGAAGTATAGTTTAGATAAAATAGCAAAAGAACATGGAGTTAAACTGTTGCGGTTACCACCTTATCACTGTGAACAACTCCATTGAACTAATCTTGGCTCAAATAAAGAGATATGTCGCGAGAAACAATACAACATGTAAACTTCAAGATGTTCGTCAACTATTATGTGACTCCATATCAAAAATTTCACCGAACAATTGGCAAAACGCTATAAGACATATTATAGCAGAGAAAGATAAATTCTTAATCGGTTAATAGAGGAAACAATAGAACCAATTATTATTTCTGTGGGAAGTCAGGAAACTGATGATGATGACTCCTGATCGGGAGAAAACGACTTATTTATGGTATGTAACTCTATATTTATATTAATTATAATAAGTTTATACGACCATATATGACGATATATACAAACAAACAAATTTGTATGAAATTTCTATAAACGAAATATGAGTGTTTTATAAGAAAATATTGTTTTTGCAAAGTTTTTTTTTTGTATATCATATAAATTTGGTGGTGTGTATATTTATTATTAAATTTTAAGGAAATGTCCTAACCTACTACTATTTTTATAAATATAAATGTGGGTACTTAATATTGACAGTTTACTATTTTTTATATTAAAGTCATTTCGTGTTTCCCGTCACTGAGGTATAAAATTATTGGTTAATCCCTTAGGGTTTGCTCATTTACATTTTACGATGAATTGTATTCGAGATTTTTCGGGGTAGTCATACTGAAATCTAGTGAAAATTCAGATAAGAAGGTATCTATAGTTACTATTTTTCTGCTTTGAACAATCCTGTATATAGACCTTTGCTATAAAAACTGTGTCATCATGCATTTTCAAATAAACTATAGCAACGGGCCACCTTTTTTTAAAACACAACTGTTCTTTTGAAGAGTCTACCTGTACCTCTACTTAATACATTCAACCATTAATGTACTTGAACATTAAAATGCAAAAGTTGGGCGTATACGTTAATGGTAAGTGCTAACTAATTGATAAAGGTTGAGTGATACTCTCATTTTTGTTTGTTACTGACTATAATTCCTTGTTTCTAACCTTGAGACATTAACTAAAATTATTTAAAATACTCTTTACT
The DNA here is from genome assembly GCA_927349885.1 of Psylliodes chrysocephalus. Taxonomy (NCBI): domain Eukaryota; kingdom Metazoa; phylum Arthropoda; class Insecta; order Coleoptera; family Chrysomelidae; genus Psylliodes; species Psylliodes chrysocephalus. The sequence continues at coordinate 8,397,085 of OV651826.1, read as the reverse complement.
CGATTTTTTCATGAGTACTCTCTAAAATTTGCAAAAGTACACATTTGCTTTGAGTATTAGTGATATAAGTGCTCATACTGAGATACTTCTGAGTACTTCATGAAGCTACTCTTTTCTGAATTACTTATGAGAACTTTATTGCAGTACTCTACCCAGCTCTGTCACGAATGCATATTGTTCGGTTCATTTATAACAACACGATGTTTGTTAAGTATGTTGGAAATTGATAATGTATGGGTGGAATACGGAATAAGCCATAAGTTAAAAACAACGATTGTAAACAATTTTATCTCATAACAGAGTTTTTTGAACTGATATAATTGGAACCTTTCCTCGACAAAATATTTAAAATCTATATATTATTTTCCTACTATCGTTATATATTTTCTTATTAAATATTTTTTATTGCTTCTTACTGTAAAAAACATTTCAATTAAAATATTTTTTTTTTAGGACACAAGACAATTTTTGGAATTTGACATTTGAAGCACAATACAATCAATTTTCATAAATATAATGTTACCTAAAAATTAGTAAAATGATGTGTAAAATTTACCTTTGCTCTTCTTCGGTGTAGAATTTAAAATAACCTTTGCTTTTTGGATTTTTCTTTTTGAAGAACTTTTTTAATCGTTTGAAAAACTTGTGAGGCTTAAATTTGAGCACATTCTTTAATTCTGGCATATTTAGTAAACAGTCTATTTGTATTTAGAAAGCAATCACTCGCGTTAGGTAGGTATCTCATTAAATAGAAATTTGTTTCACGTCTTCGACATTAAACACACACAATGAAATTTTTAAATATACTAAAAATTCAATTAAAATTAAATAAAACCTCTTATCTAATAGGATTCTGTTTCTATATATCCACAGCAAACATTATTGTTATCTTTTTCATAACAAAAGTAAATGGTTCTTAGGATATAGGTATTAAGTGCACTGCTGCTTTTGTTTAAAGAGTTGTTTTCGAAACATTTTTAATGAAATCTTTTTTTTGTAACATTTATTGATAAGAATTGCTCTGAATGATACAATGTCAGTCACAACAACCTACACGGTTCAAGTGATAACATCATAATCGAACTAATTAATAAAGGTCGTAAACTTAATTTTTGGGGTGTTCAGTATTTTAACTTCTTTTGTACAGTATTTTATGAGTTTGACATTGTGCTTATTCGGTAAGTTGATGTAAAAAATGTCTTGTAAATTCAAATAGTATCGGTTCCGGACAATTGGCCGACACCCGATTTGCCGACACCCAATTCACCGACAGGACAATCGATAAACCAATGAACCAATTTTAATACCCGTCATGGCTCTAGGTCCCATAGGTTAGGTAAATTAGTTGTTTTTTTTTTTTCATTTTTCCCTATCCAATTTTGTCCTACCTGTATGTAACTTTATATTTATATTAATTATAATAAGTTTATATGACGCTAGTACCCGAAATACAAACAAACAAATTTGTATGAAATTTCGAAAAACGAAATATGAGTGTTTTATAAGAGTCGCCTACAACATGACCTAAACATGTATCAATTTTTCGTCATTTCATTGTTTTCTGATATTTTTTTTATTAATAAATTGTCCTGTCGGTCAATTGGGAGTCACACCCAATATGGTAACAAGGATAGCGCCAAAAAAAAGAGGAAGTTGCAGAATATGAAAACTGTAGGTTTGTTATGGCTGAAAAAAGGACATATATAATGATCAGGTACAGAGTAATCAGGCGGGTCTATTATCTTCAGGACAAAATGAGAAAGAAGCACAGTTTCGTATGAAAGGCATGCCATTCAGTGGTATACGCATGGTTTCAAACCCACAGAAGAAACTGGAACTGAGAAGTGTATCCAGTTTAACATCTATAAAAACTGTCGCAGACAAGAAATTATCGTCATGTCCAATAGCCAAGTAGCCATCAAAGCGCAGAAAACTCACGTAATCACCTCTGGAGATGTCTAAAAACAGAATGAGCTAGGCGAGTAAAACACAGTTACTCTCATTTGGGTTCCGAGACATAACGAGGTAACGGATAACAAGATTGCAGATAGTCTCGCAAGGAAAGAGGTTCAAACACCATTTGTGGGACCTAAGCCGTTTTGTGGTATCAGCAGTAACACAATATTAGGAGAGATTAAAAAGAATTGGAAAGTAGAAGAAACGATAATTGGAACGATCTCTTGGGGCTAAGGCAAGTTCAGTTACTACTGGGTACTTATAATCAGAAAATTTCTAAAACATGTATATCTGTCTAAACAACAACAGGCTGCGTTTAGTAACGGTTGCTGTAGCAAATTTTGTAACTATTGGCTATTTTTAAGTTCCATCATGTAAGAACCAGCTTCGCACAGAGTATAGTTTTTATATAATGCTGATAAAAAAAAAAGAATAATATATGTCCAAAAAATCAATAAGGTATGTTTTAGAAAAAACAAGTACAGCTTAGATGTTTTATGTTAGTTTCATTACGGATGATGCTATGGGTAGGTGTAGGTCTCCATATTGATAAAAATAATATAAAGAGTCTCTTATCATTCTGAGTTTCGGTAAGATTTGGGAACTCAATGTCAAGGCCTTATGAAATACATGATCTTTAATATACCCTTGAAACGATGGTCTCATTTCTAAATTCTTCTGGTTTATAGAAAATTTATCTGTATTTGTAACGTGTGGAGGGTTGGTTACCCCCACAGCACTTGGGCCTCTCTAGGCCCATTTTGCGTCCTCCTAAATTTATAGGTACCTCCTAGCTCGTGAACCAGCCTACAGATTTAATGTAGTTGACAACGTCGCCAAGAGGTGCTTCTCTTATATCGGCTGGTATTAGCCGACACTCGCCAAACATAAATTTACTAATAAATGAGAGCATCGGGCAATCGTAGAGAATATGCTCGATGGTCTCATCTTCATGTCCACATCCCCTGCAGAATGAGAATCCTGACAGCCCCATGCAATGGAGATGCTTCCGTAATTGGCAATGACCGGTCAGAATACTTGTGATCAAGAGTATATTCTGTCTAGTTATAGTTAAAGTATTTGTTTGCTGTAGTGTTGTCAGGATAACTTAATAGCTTCCTGTTATATCCCATCTTTCCTTGAATTTCACAAGGGAATGTTATTTAATTAGGTATGTCACTACCGATAGAAGGGATACGTCCAAAAAGTTGCCTTTTTGGCTAGTGAATCAGCAAGACGGTTACCTTTCCATGTGGTGTGATCTTTCATTCATCTTAAGCTGACAATATTGTTGATGGATACTTCGGCCAAAGCTTCGTGACATTCTAGTACTATCCCTGAATAAATTCGTGGTCTGTTCAGGGTGAGTAGTGCTTGTCTGCTATCTGAATTGATGGGCATGTTCCGTCCAGTTAGATTTTTCTGTTAACTTCTTTTGTTGCTATGAAAATCCCTGTGAGCTCGGTTTAAACTACACTGGCACTATTGTTCACAACCCAGTTTCAGGATCTGGGGTATATTTCACATCCTGACCCTTGTTTTGTTTTAGAACAGTCGGTGTAGATATGAATCGTACCTGCCACTTCCGGCTCTTATACTTGTTTCGTTCTAACTTTATATGGTTTATGAAAGATGTATCTCGGTGAGATGGAGTCCATGTTCGCTTGAAGTAGTGGAAGCGTATTATTAAGCGCCTTCCGTCAAAAGCGACGTATCGCCTCACCAGATCATACATCAGGTTCTATTCCACCCAAGTCATATCATTGTCAACAGAGCAACCTCCTTGATGTAAATATCAAGGGAAGCGAGACTAAGAATAACTTCTATGGCTCTGATTGGTGTAGTTTTCATTGATCCTGTTATGTTCTTTGATTTTGTTGACGGTTTGCGGATAGCTGTCAATTGATGGGTTTTCGATACCCAGATAACTGCACTGTATGTTAGCATAGCTCTTATGATGGTCGTGTAAATCGCATGTGACGACTCTGTGGGAGAGTACGCCCAACGGTTCGGCGGTATTGTTCATAAGCAATGTGCTGCCACAAATGAGACCTAGGTACTTCACCTCTGTTGCAAAGTTTAGTTTTTTGTGTAGGAACTCTGTCTTCTTGGGATTAATAGACAGTGAATGATCCTTGCACCATGTTCTATAATTTTGAGAGCTACTTGTATTCTTTCGCAGAGTATTTTCTCAAAATTCCCTGTTTTGCAGAATGACCAGGTCATACGCTATTGTGTACCTAGAGATTGTCATTAAGGCCGCTGATGCGGATGTCGAGGACCATGTTCCACACTAGAGGTGATAGCATTCCTTCCTCGCAACTAAGACTCTTACATCCAAATATTTTACACTTCTGTTTGTTGCTCGCTTTGAGAGCATGTTATGTATCCACCCACTAGCCATATGTGGAATATTCCTGTTGGTTAGTGAGTGTATTATCTTGGGGAAGGTGGTTTTGTTAAAGCACCTTCTATGTCTATGAAAACACCCAAGGTCAGAGATCTCTCTATCCGGACAGCAACTAAGTAAAGGGATGCATACACCCCAGGCGAAAATCTAATTTACCCATAGATATATAACCAAGATAGATAGGATTGTTTACAAAATGTCTGAAGCCAACACGAATTTACAATCTAAGCGTCCTTTGTAGAAATGCAATATTCTGATTGAACATTGCAGCCAAGTTTACGGAGTTTTTAACAGTAGTAATGCAATCGTTCTCATATTAAATGTGAAATCTACCAACAGCACAGTACGAAAATCGATATTTGTAGTAGTAGTAAATCTCGTTTATCATTCATTATTTTACAGATTTAACTCGGAGACTTGTTATCACATGGTCATCGTATAGGCGTACACAAATTTAAATACCAAAAGCGTAGTTATTTACAGTAAATTATTAAGATTTACTTTAAAACTGTTAGATTAACTATAATAATTGAAGACACAGGTGGAGACAGGTGTCATGTCACAAAAACAATATTTCGAGAAAAACAAGTCTAAAGTTTTAGAATTGCATTATGATATATGGCTCATCATATCTTCCTATCTGATGAATAGCCGTTATTTATTAAAATTGGAAATCAAACAAAAAATATAGTATATTTTAAGTATATTAGGCCACAAAAATAATTTTTTGGAAAAACGTGACATTACACCTTTGTGTTTTCAATTGTAAATAAGCTGTCGTATTAATCGGAAAAAGTATTTTTTTTAATGTCATTGAAAATATATCTTTGTTTTTTTATATAGCAATATGTCGATTTCATTTTTCTTTACGAAAAGTTAATTTGATCAAATTGTAAAAATATCGAAGAAATAAAAAATCTACGTAAATATGTATTTTCAACACAATAGAATAGTATAAAGTGTTAGAGACAGTGGAATATGCCTTTTTTGGGGCTAATTTCATAATAAAACTTTACTAAAGCAATCATTTATTTAAAATTCACCGTTAGAGTTTCTTTAAAAGAAGTCATAAAGGTTTCTCTACAAAATTTTTCAATGTTAGTATTGTTGATCTTTATTTAATTATTATTGAATTAGGCACAAAAAAAATAAAACGTATACATAGGAGTTGGCAATTTGAAAACTTACAATGGCTGTATCATGAACTAAATATGATATCAGAAAATTAAAACCTAATATAAACAATTTATTTTATACTTCTTGACAAAAGAAATATTTAAAAACATGAGTACTGATTAAGTACATACGGAAAATGTAAAAGTGTTTTACAATTTTGTTTTATTTCCATATTTTAAATGTAGTCTCTTTTATTTGCTTTTTCTACATTACTTATCTACTTATTTAAGTTATGTATTTTGCCATTTAAGTTCCCCTTTCCTATACTAGAACCGGCTTTAGGCCTATGGTGATATCATTATCTTTAGTTTATGAGATATAGCCCAGGGGGGCTTATAACATATGCGCGTTATATCAACAGGTTAGTGCGCAACACATCCGCGCATATCAGTCCGTTTTACAATAATAAAATGATATTTAAATTTAAAGTACACTGACTAATTCAAATATATTTCGCTTAATAACAAAAGTAATACACGGTAAGTATTGTTTTAAAATTATATATTCATTTAAATACTACAATTATTTGAAAAACATGAATTAATCAATTATTTGTACAATGTAAATCTGACTTTGGGATTGTCACCTGTTCGAACCGATACAATAACAAAACTGAACAAAACAATATGGTTATGGTTGCTGAATAAAACGTGGTAAGTACTTTTACTTTTATTTAATTTTAGTTTCAGTTAAACATGTTAAATTTAAAATTAAGCAAAGATATTTTGATGTTTTAACATGTGTTTAGCAGGTCCTGTTCGTAATAAATTCATAATATCTAATTGTAATAGCGTTGTTTGTATAAAGGTAAATATTACAATTTACTGTCCAATTTATGCTGTACATTTTAAGAACACATTTTTTTTATTTCCTTCCGATATTAAGCAAGGAACTAAATGATGCCGCATAAACTTCATCGTTCCACTTGTGAAAAACCATTATAGGTTACAAGACTGTAAATTGGCTTTACCTTTGGTACCCTTGAAAGCTAAATTAACAGTAAAGAGTAATACTAAAATAATGTTGTTATCATACCGTCAAACAAATTACCAGTGAAAAGAAAGTTACATTCGATTAAAATTTCATCCAATGAAATATAATTATTACCTAAAAAACAATAATTAGCTCTTGGATTTTTAAATCAATCCAGTGAATGGTTAGCTCCAAGGGAGAAAAAACTCTATTTTATAATATAAACAGCAAAGTAAAATTTGCGAATCAAAGAAGGACCTCAAAGCTTGATCCCGCAGACATCTGTTTTTTTAAAAGTACTACATCTAATTAAAAGATGAAGGGACTACCATTATTAATTATAAAATATTATAATGAAAGTATAAAACTGTGACAATGTCTAAAAGAAAAAAGAGATTCAAAATGATATGAAGTTAAAATACTACTTTGAATTTTTTCTGTTTCAGATTATATGGATGGTTCTCCTTAATGTGTTTTGTTACCTACCCAAGTTTACAGAAAGTTTTAGTTGTTTTATTAAAATATTGTTTATTTAGAAAATTTATTATAAATTAGTTTTAATGATATAATAGATAATACAATTATTTTATATTACATTATTTTACCCTTCCTAAAATTATGGGTCATAAAATTTTACATTTTGATTGGCATTTTGTTACATCTTGCACCTTGTCTGTGTTGTAAAAAATGCCAATAAAAATGCAAAATTTTAGTTATATTAATTAAAGTAGAGCTACAAACAAAATCCCGCTAATTTTTAAATAAAATAAAATATATATATAATATAAAATATAAAAGGTATCTATATTACCGACTGAGAAATAGTTGGACAAATCCCTTACCGGTGGCGCTGCAAGCAAACCTGTTGCCATATTTCTTCAAAGAAACGGCAACTCTTAATTATCCTTCCTCCATGATATAGCCATTATAAGTTTCTCAATTATTATTAGGATATTAGATTTTTATAATACGCAAGAAGCTTCTCTTCAATGGCAGGTGGTTGACTTAAATTTTACACCTAATGAAATTAGTACCTAGGTTTCCAAATTATTTGTATATTCAATAATAAATAGTGAGTACCTGTAGGTACTACTTTTACGAAAAAATAATACAGGGCTACTATAAAAGAATCATCGGGTTTGACAAAGCTATAATTCGGAAAGTATGATAGATACAATAATAAATGACATGTCTATAGGCAGCGGCAACCTCTACGTTTACAACGCGCGCGTGCGGAGGCAGCTGGTCATGCGCACGCCACGTCACGTCTGCGGTCATCAGAGCATTCTACGATTGTATCGAAACTTCAAGACTACAGGTGTACTTGAGAAACGTAAAAGCACTGGACGACCACGAGTGTCCGACGCAACAGTGGATGCGGTTAGACAATGTTTTGTGCAGTCGCCACAACAATCCACTAGTCAAGCAGGCCGTGCACTTGGTATGCCGCAGCAAACTGCGTGGAAAGTTTTGCGGAAACGATTGCGATTCAAACCGTACCATATACATCTGTTGCAAAAGTTACGACCAAATTGTTACTATGTCAAGCGACTACAGTTCTGTAATGACATGCAGGAAGCCATGAAGGGTGACGGATTCGCTAACCATCTGGTGTTCAGCGACGAAGCGACATTTTATTTAAGTGGCAAGGTGAACCGTCACAATATTCGGATATGGGGCACCGAAAATCCTCATGCAACTGTCCAACATGAAAGGGATTCTCCAAAATTAAATGTTTTTTGTGTCGTATCCAGCACAAAAGTGTATGGACCATTTTTCTTTAATGAAAACACTGTGACCGGTATTTCGTACCTCGATATGTTGCAACTGTGGTTAATGCCGCAACTGACGGCTGATTCCAACAACTTTTTATACCAACAAAATGGCGCTCCACCTCACTGGCATAATGACGTGCGTAGGTATCTAAACGAGGAACTCCCTCATCGTTGGATAGGCCGTTGTGCGGAACACGATTTGGCAATGTTTGCGTGGCCTCCCAACTCTCCTGATCTTACACCGTGCGATTTTTATTATGGGGGTACATTAAAGACACGGTGTTCGTACCACCTCTACCTGCAACACTGGCAGAGCTCAGAAGACGCATTACCGCTGCTGTCAACAGTATCGACCGCGATACATTGCAGAGTGTGTGGACTGAACTGGATTATCGTTTGGACATCTGTCGTGTGACACATTGAACATTTGTAACGCGCTAAAAATGTAATGTTTTCTCTGTCTACCGACATACCCTTTATTATTGTATCCATCATACTTTCCGAAATATAGCTTTGTCAAACCCGATGATTCTTTTATAGTAACCCTGTATATTAAACAATCCTAATTCAACATAGTCAATCTACAAAGTACTGAGAGTCCAAAATAAATAAGAAAGGACGCCGGCCAATCTACTGAGCAATTTACTCATCTGTTATTTTTTTAACAAGAATCATTTTTAGAAATAGTTGGAAATTCATTTCAAGTTCCCAACTTCACAACTAGAGAGCGCAATGCCCATTATCGATAATAAAAACTTGTTAAAAAAAAGTCAAATTATGTTATGTCGAACATATCAAAATCATATTCCGCACGAAATTTTACTTATTTTGACTACTCACTCGTTTATCATTTCACAATCTAGTAGTCTACTTAGAAACTTAAAAATACTGTCCATCGATTTGTTTTGTACGTTGACATTTTTTTCCCAAAATTCTACGGCGGATAGTTTCTGAGCTACATTCCATATCCTACAGCTAACGATAACCGGCGTCCTGTCTTATTTGGACACCCGGAACTTTATAAAACAATAAAAGGAATAATAATTAATAATAAGGAATAACAAAATCGATAATATTAAATATTTATCGAAAAAAGTTTAGTTAAATTATATATTTGCCTTTAAGACTGATACGCCCATGGATATTTTCAATAAAGCCAGATACAGCTAGCGATGATGACGCCTTGTTAGGGCAACATAATCGGTTCTCTCAATTCGATTTAGAGATGGAATGATTTAGGCTTTGACTTCAAAACAACACTTTTTTCAAATGACTAGTTGGGGATGTGAATTCACCCTAGTGCTGCCGTGCTTCGCTTAAAAGTGGTATCTCCAATTTTATGCTAAATTGAGTTATGGTGCTTAATGCATACATCATTTTACATATTTTTTTATAGCTGAAAAGTGGTAAATGTCTTTTAAAATAAAAATATCTGTTCATAACAATAGTAACATCACAATTGAAGACATAAGTGGATAAAGGTGTCATGTCACAAAAAGATTATTTAGAAAAAACAAGTGTTTTACAATTGCATTATGATATATGGCTTATGACACCTTCTTATCTGATGAATAGCCGTTATTTATCGAAGTTGGAAATCAGAACTATCACAAAGAAAAAATATAGTATATTTGAAGTATATTAGGCCATAAAAATAATTTTTTGAAAAAATGTGACATGACACCTTTATCCACTTATGTCTTCAATTATTAAGAATATTAAAAGTGGTTAAACTTCATTTTCTGTTTTATTTTTTTGGTAGACACCACTTTTAATCAAAGGACGGCAGAGTAGCGCGCCACGGTTTTGCAGACGTAAATATTTGCCATTTCTGCCTGCATACCTGCAGGAAAATTTTCTAAAGGACACACTCCATTTTACTCACAATTCGAAGTAAATACATAAATTTATTTATTTATTGACCGAATTACCGGGATTACCAAATTAGTTACAAAAAAATATTGTTGATAGTACTAAGAATAAAATACAATATAGATAAGCATAAGCACAAATAAATATTTATTTAAAACTGATTACAATATTACTTTTAGTTTGTATGCGTACTTTTTGGGAAATAAACTATACAAGTATACAGGATGTTAAAAATATAATCATACACAGAAAAGTAATTAAATTAAAAGGTAACAATAAAAATGCAGTAAAAATTTCAGAATCAAAGTTATTTCAAGAAATTAATTCAAAGTTTGATCATGCAGGCTTGGTATTTAAAAAAGTACTACATCTAATTAAAAAAATATATAGGATGAATTACAGAACGTCTGCAACTGGAAATATGATGGCAACTTTGCAGATCTGAAAATATGGCGTACTTACAGATGCAAGTATCAAGTTTTCGTATTCCAAAAAATATCTGCAAATTCGCAATATTTATTGTGGTTAATTACTCCCAGCAACACTAAACCCAAATCCATTACTATGTTTATAATCTCGATAATCTGACACCACGAACTGTATTCAATCAAAAGGAACAGAAGACTTCATGGTTATTAAAAAAAAATCTGATGTGTGCAACACATGACTTTTCTATCTGGTTATTATAGGCTTTTCCGGTTATTTTGTACAACCTATAGCAGCACCTCTATAAATGTTTAGAGGATAAACTAAATATATACATTTTCCATGTACATCTAACTCGAAACATTTTTCTATAGATATTCATTGAAAACGAAAATACTGAAAAATTTAAATTTAGCACTTTTCCTCCAATTTTTCCATTACGGTCCATTTTAGAAAAATCATGTAGAAACAAAAATTATAGAGATCGATATCGCAAACAACTTTTAGTTTAACAATTTTCTTAAAAATCAGAATTTTGCACATTTTGTCAAATTTCTCGAATACGGACCATTTCAGGAAAATTAAAATTAAATAACAGATATATTCCATAAAATATAAAAACGACCTCCTATAAAGTACCCCCCAGATGTTCCGACTTTGTCCGGTCTAATCTAATCATTTCACCTCAGGCCGAAATAAAACTTAAGTTTAAAATTTAATGTTTTTTCCTTTATCCGTTTTTGAGTCTTCTTCAAAATTCGTCATTTACACATTTTCTCCTATCTCGAATCGGTCTATTTTAGAGAAATTATGTATAGGACAAAAATTATAGAGAATTACATTATAAACAACTTTTATTTAATTAATTTTTATAAAAAAATATTTTTTTTACATTTTGTCAAATTTCTCGAATACGGACCATTTTAGGAAAGTTTTGTATATAACATATATAACGATAACAATATTGTAAATAACTTTTATTTGAAGGATTTTCTTCTCCAAACGTAAATAACAGATATATTCTATAAAATATAAAAAATGACCACCTATAGAGTACCCCTCCTCAGATGTTCCGACTCTGCCCAAAATCTAATCTGTTCATTGGAGGCTGGAATAAAGCTTAAGTTTAAAATTTGGTGTTTTTCTTTGTATCCGTTCATAAGTTATCGAGGATACAGGACACACACATACAGACATCCGTCGAAAACTCGAGATCGAAAAAATTATGATTCCTATACTTTCCTTATCCGTATACAGATAGGAAAGTAAAAAGTAAAAATTATCTGCAAGTTTGTAGGATGTTCTAACCTCCTGCAAAGTTACAGATGATTTGCAGACGCAAAAAGTGAAAACACGTTTCCGTAATACCATGTTTCTCTTCTTTTGCAACTGCAACTGATATATGCAGATGCAATTACGATTTGCAGAGCCTCTGTAATCTCACCCTTAAGGGTTGATTTGGGTTTAGTGTTGTTGAGGGTAATAAACCACAATACATATTGCGAATTTGCAGATATTTTTTGGTCCACCATATTTGCAGATCTGCAAAGTTGCCGTTATATTTGCAGATCTGCAAAGTTGCAGACGTTCTGTAATTTCACCCATGGTGAGTACTATTAGTAATTAGAAAATATAATGATAGTATGAAGATTTGACAATATCTAAAAGACAAAAAAGAAAATCAAAATATGAAGTTAAGTACCTACCTACTGCGTTGAATTTTTTCCGTTTCAGTTTATATGGAGGGTTCTATTTCATAGATTAAAGAAAAATATATTTATTTATCTTATTGAAATGTTTATTTAAAAAGTGTATTAGAAATTAGTTTTAATGATAATTATTGCATTTATTTTACTTCCTAAAATTATGTGTCCTGGAAATATGCATTTTGATTGGCATTTTGTTATATCTCGCACCTTGTGCGTTTTGCAAAAAATGCCAATAAAATGCAAAATTTTAGTAATAAAGTAGAGGTACAATCAAAATCGCGGCAATTCTAAAAATTAAATAAAAGATTGCAGGTATCTACATTACCGACTGAATAATAGTTGGGCAAATCCCTCTCATACGGCGCTAAAGTAAACTTGTTGCCATATTTCTACACAGAAACGGCACAAGGGCGGTTCCGTTAGATAAAAAAATATATTTTAAAGAATGTCGTGCAGCATTAAGATTATTTTAAAATAACTTCATTGTGGTACATACTTATGTTTTTTTAAATGGACCACCCTCGCTTATTTTATCATTATAATAATACCAAATTGCATGGGGTTACACAGCATCTACTACTAGATACCCACACTCCCCAAGTAGGTACGCCACTGCCATGTTTGTACTTGTACAATCAAGGTTGCATTCAAATTACCTACATAAAAGAATAAATCATTATAACAATACAAACACTGTATGACATGTAGGCACTTATATTTTAATATAGGTACCTATTTAGGTACTTTTAAAAGTATAAATTCATTATGTTGTAAAATTAATTATGTTACTTAAGTTAATTTACGCTGGTAAAGGTATTATCAAGCAATAATAATATTATGGTCTAAGTAATGTGTAAACTAAAATGCATGAATATTGAATAAAATATTAAAAAAAAAACAAGGGTTGGCTGTTGGGATTGGGCAGTTCGTTGAGATAATGGGATCAAATTTGGTTATGAATGTATTATGTACGTATTATCATCTAAATATGAGAATCACATAAACAATCCTGCCTCTAGCCACAAAAAATGAAGTTACATTTTTTTTTAATAAAATAGTTTTACACGGTTAGAAACGATTTTTTATACATACGAACCCAAAATTACAAATTTTTTTGATGTTTTTTTCAAAAAAAATTCGGTTTAAATCGTCATAATTCGAATTTAAAAATTAAAAATATAGAGGAAATCAAAATCTAATTTTTGGCACATGTACTATAGACCTTATTTACTTTTTAAATATAAGTTAAAAAACTGACCTGGTGGCCCACCGGGTGGGCCGACGGGTTGATTTGTAATTGGTCCTCCAAAGCCTCCTGGTGGAGGGTATTGACCTGGGGGTGGCTGATAGCCGTGTGGAGGTGGTGGCCCATACCCATGTGTTGGCTGTACATAACCAGGAGCATTTGGAGTTTGGTAACCTGGATTTGGGGCTGGAGGATAATTACCTTAAATAACAAAAATGAATTAAAATCGAACCAGTGCGCAAAAATAAATATTATTTTCTTACTATTATAAGGTGTAGGATACGTTGGTTGTTGTTGATAAGCCATATCTTATTTTCTACTAAATGAATCTAGCCCACAAAAATCGCACTATAAAACTAGAAAGAAAAATTTGATAATTTAAATATCACATAAACTTAAAATCCACTTACTGCCTCTGTACCATTTATTAGATAATAACAGTAAATAACCTAATAAAAATCTTCTGAGGAAATGAAATACCGTGGAATTACCATAAAGATGAACAACCAGCTATTTATAGTTGGTGAGTTTATTTTGGTAGAAAGAAACTTCTAAAAAAAAACAAAGTAACACACTGACTAATTTCTGTCACGTCTGTCACCTTCACATGGTATCCCCACCAACAAAAAATCAGTAACCGATCTCTCTTTACGCACCCAGTTTAATGGAAATCAGACAGAGACCTATTTAGAAACCACATATGTCCACAACAGTCACGTGACTTGAATGATTTGCTGCATAACCACGCCTACTTGCCTCGGTTTTAGTGAATAGTGACCTTCACATACGAAGAATTCGCCATGATATTGAGATACTTACAATAATTTCTCATAGGTGTCTCTTTTTATTATTAGTGTTGCCAATATTGTATTACCACGGTTCTAGTTCGCCAAAATGCAGGCAACAATCTTTACTTCCTACATTTATTTGAGAGGAATATCAAATAGGAGTTGGAGGATTTTGAATGACATTAAGTTTAGAATCTGGGACAGAAGTTGGAAAGGCTTTTCGCAGTTTTCCCACTTTATACACAGGATTTGACAGGAGTTAACCGAAGTAAACGCGAAACATTAACGTAGAAAGTTAATTTATAGATGCTAATAACAATTTCGTCTAAAATAGTTTAATAAAATTAGAATAGCTGTTGAAATGTTGTAGAATTATGATTTGGGATTTTATTACTTGTTTAAATAATTCTTTGTAGCCCATGTATAAATAGATTCGTTCGCCCGATTCCGCCGGTAATAATTTACCAGGTTTGATATTATTTTAATTCTATGATACGGCAACGGCGATTAAATATTACCGCGAAATTCTCGAAGTCCTCCGACTGGGTTTAACGTTTACCACCTCTCCGCCCGTCCCTTCGTCTGTCCGTCTGTTCGTAAGTCTGTCCGTAAGTCTGTCCGTAAGTCTGTCCGTAAGTCTGTCCGTAAGTCTGTCCGTAAGTCTGTCCGTAAGTCTGTCCGTAAGTCTATCCGTAAGTCTGTCCGTCTGTCCGTCTGTCCGTCTGTCCGTCTGTCCGTCTGTCCGTCTGTCCGTCTGTCCGTCTGTCCGTCTGTCCGTCTGTCAGCCTGTCCGTATGTCCGTCTGTTCGTAAGTCTGTCCGTCTGTAAATAGTAATTATCTAGTTTAATGCTTAGTTTTTCAAAATCGTAAAATTTTGAAAAACTAAGCTTACATACACTTTTGTAGGTATTTATATTACCTATTGACAACGAATCTATTTTAAACATAAAACCTAAGTTCCCATGTTTCGAAATTTCGAAATTTACAAGATATACGGTTAGAATTAGAAACATCAAAAGTTTTGATTAAATTTTTCCACATATTTTCTTCATAAACAACTTTTTAGTATTTATATAATTTTTATTATATTCCGACGTTCCTAATGTTATGCGGATCCGAAAAGCAATTTAAAAAACGTGTATAAATAAAATTTTAGTAATAAAATGTCACCGTTGTGGTAAATTAAGTTTAAAATACTAAAAGCGAAGTTTAAAATGACATTTTTACATTAACAATGTCATTTTAATTTAAACTTCTTTTAACACAACGGTGGAATCGGCCCTAAAGCAATTTATTCCTTTTTCCAAACGATATACTGACATGACATTTAGGACTACCCCTGTATATGCAGTATTTGGTTGCTGGTTGCAACGATTAAGTATTTTAGAACTTATTAAATTAATAAATACCACGAAATTTATTATCAGTGTCGTGACAAACGGCCTTTGAATAAAATACCTAATTCTGAATAATTTAAATTTTGTGATCGTAAATCCGGTTATTATTACCGGTAACGCAGAAAAATGGTTGTAATCGAAAAGTGCTAGAATTCGCGATGCCATCTGTTAGTAAGATCTGAAACGACCGGCGTGGTTTTATGAATGAAAGCATAGTAGCGTAGATGGCATGAGCCGCACAAAATGAATGATGTGATGAGAGAGCACGAAGCAAAAAGAACGCAAAGCGCAAGTCTTGATTCAGCAATCATAAATGTGGTGTATCCCCATCCTGCTTGAACCGAAAACCGACTGGCCCTCGTGGCTGCACGAACGCTCGTTTATGAAAACATTATGAGAGTGTTCACTAAGATGGCGAAACGTTGAGTTGTAATTTATATATCTTGAAATGGAGTGCAAAAATGTTGTAAGTGTCGCCGCTAGGAGTAACCGCAATCTCATAGTGAATAAACTGAAAGTGAATATAAAGAATAATTAGTGTAAGAAGCCGATCAAAAATGCGTGAATTCAAAGTAGTTGTTCTCGGATCGGGTGGGGTTGGAAAAAGTGCATTAACTGTTCAGTTCGTATCAGGTTGTTTTATGGAAAAATACGATCCAACCATTGAGGACTTTTATCGTAAGGAAATCGAGGTAGACAATAGTCCGTGTGTGTTAGAAATCCTAGACACGGCAGGTACCGAACAGTTTGCCAGCATGCGCGACCTCTACATAAAGAATGGACAGGGTTTTGTCGTAGTGTACAGTTTAACAAATCACCAAACCTTCCAAGACATCCGCCCCATGAAGGAATTAATTACCAGAGTGAAAGGAACCGAACGGGTTCCTATACTCCTAGTCGCAAACAAGGTGGATCTGGAACACCAGAGAGAAGTAGACTTTGCCGAAGGAAATGTCCTTTCCCAGCAATGGGGATGTCCTTTCATCGAGGCGAGTGCCAAGAACAGGACCAATGTAAACGAGGTGTTCGCCGAAATAGTCCGCGAAATGAACTTTAGTCCAGAAAAGGAGAAAAAAAGTTACTGCTGGTGTACAGTGCTCTAATAACGGCCTCTGATATTTCCTTTTTTCAATTAAAATTATTTTATTTCTGTCTTCAGTCTGTAGTCAGTCTACCATCTAAATTTCTACCTATTACTGATTACTACTTGTTGGGAACAATGACACTTGCTTTGTGTTAACTGTGAATGCTAAACTGATCATCAACTGATCACCATCCTCATATTCTCAATTCCGAATCTGCATTTTATTGTCACCTGGTCTCTGTACAGTCTGCTGGCCAGCAGGCCCTACAATTTACTATTTATTCAGTTTAGCACTGTGAACTGTAATCATGGATTTTTTATGTAAATGCTCATTCTAGTATACTACTTGAAAATGGCTTAGAAGTGCACGATATTCTATATTTTTATACAGTGAACATAAAATCTTCGTAAATGATGCAAAAAAATGTATTTTATTTACTAGTTTTTTAAACTGAACCATATCTACCGTAAGATCTATTGATATAGTGCCTGAAGAGAAAATTTGCGAGTAATGAATAAAAGAACATGGATGGTGGTACTTCTATCGGCCTAAAAAAGTACTTTTTCCAATTCAAAAGTAACAATATGGGCCTCCAGTGTATATTCGCAATTGGAAAAATTATGTGAGATCATACTGTATATATTATAACAATTTTATCAAAGATCTGTGTTTGTTACATAGGAACTTTTTTCAATCAAAAAAGTGAAGTGTGTTTGAAGATGCGTGCCTGTTATAACTAATACATGTTTTTGTAAGAAAATAATGAAATGTTGCTGATAGAATGTGTGTTCTGAGAGCCAAAAAGGATTTGTGATATATACGTATTATAATAAAGTTAAGTGGAAAAGTTCTTATTTCTTTCATTATATTTATCCAAAAATTTTACAAAATATGATTATTGTGCTTCAACGATTTCAAAGTCACCCATATATTTGCTCATACTTCAAATATAACTCATGCTATTGCAAGCAACATGTTAATCTATTTTTAATGAAATCTTTTATAAATTATGATATAAAAATACTTTTCAAGGAAACGTATCTTTATAATTTAATTTTAAATGAGTATACAATCTAGTTTTTTCTTTGAGACTATAAATTCTGATTAAGTGGAATTTTAGATTTTATTTTTGTTAAAGACCAATTATTTAAAGACTGAATTTTTATGTGTTTATTACCTAGGTACACACATTAAACAATAATTTTAATCTCAAATATTTGTATAATTGACAATATTTTGGCGTTAAATAATATGTTTTTACACATTTTTTTCTTATCCATGGAAACATTTCTAAAAATAAAAATTCAACTCTGTGATAATAGTATAATACAGAATACTTTTATATCCATAAAACACTATTTGTTGAATGCTTTATCTTGCAACTATTTGACTATTTAAGTTATGGATGTAATTATATAAAAAAAGGTTTAAATTGTTTCACATTTTTAGATTTCATGATCTAAAAACAACACTGTTTTCAAAATAACACTGCACATTTTTGTACCATGATGTGGTTGGCTATCTTCGTGCGTTCAATTATTTGATGTTTTCAGTTTTTTAAATTACAGTATCTATCATTGTGGTACACTAAACTATTGTATGTTTTTATATATATTTTTTAAATATCACTTTGGTATTTTTTGTGGTACCTACCTATCTCTTTGTTTTCATGCAATATGTATATAATTAATTACTGTCATGTAAAAAAGTATTTCACAATGTTACTGATTTAGCCATTTGTCAGGTTTCATATTTTACTCTTAATGTTATTGATATTTTCATTACTATAATCCTGGGAATCAAGAAAAATAAACAAAAAAAATATTTACACCCACATGCAAAGTACTTTGAAAAAATACCGGACAATTCAAAAAGTATAAATTTTAAGATATGTTTCAAAATTTTCATTAATTTTAAAACATTGACTTAAAAATTAATTTATCGATAACCTGTTCTGCCAAATTTAATGTAGATACAGTTAACTTTATTTGTCACATGTTATTTCTTTATAAACATACAACCATCCCTTAAACCCTTGGGCTTGTGACACTTGATAAAAAAAAATGATATAATTATGAATAGAGAAATAAAATACAATATTAATAATAACATTGCAAACTATAAATTAACAAAAAAAATCAGAAATACTTGGGAATTGTACCTTTGTTTAATATTTTTTATTCTTTTTAGGCTCTTTAAAGTCTGTCTTACTTTTATAAGCCTTTGTCAACTTAATTATCTGGCTGCTAGTTGTTTTTTTTTGTGTTAGTTATAGGAGCAGTAAATAGAACACAATGATTCATCATTAATATAACTACAATGAAACTATAAACATCACCATAGCAAAGCTTTATGCATCATATACGACTTGTCAGTTTTTTACAAACCATGTGAGGCTTACATATTGATCAGTAACATAGATTGGACCAAACTTTCTAGCTTTCTTTATTCCCTCTATAAAAAAATGGTCAATATCTCCTTTGTTTTGACTATGCCCAACTACTACTTGTGAGTTATTGATTTAAAGGTCAATAAAGCTGTCTTGTACATGGAAATGTATAATACAATTTTTAAACAATTTAATCTGGCCTTCTTTTCCCTAAAGAAGGATCAGTGCAAGATCTGCCTCAAATTCATGTATTTAGAAAGACCTGAAAAAAAAATCTTGTAGGTAATGTTATAACTTAAAGAAATATAATTTTAGGTATATTAAATTATTTTGGTCAATAACAGCTGAAGTGATATGATATAAGAACGTAGAAATATGTATTAATAATTATGGGAAATAACGACTCAAGTCAAAATAAAACTATTACATACAAAAATCTTTCCTAAACAAAACTGACACATCTAAAAATAATACGTTATTTATAATATACATGTATTGACTTGCTTCTTTTTAGAGAAAACTGGTGTAACTCTAAATGTGACTGTTTTGCTCAAATAATCTGATTAAAAACTTTCCAAAATATGACAGTTCTGAACAAATAATAACTTGCTCTACTCAAGATGACTGAGTATATAACAGTTTTGCCGCGAAGGGAGTTGATCAGTTTACAAATTTCAAAACTGACGTAACTGCTCTCTAGTGGATGAAAATGCCAGTTATTTTATGACATGTCACCTAAAAATTCATTAGTTTTGGGTTGTATGTATGAAAAAAAATACAAAATCCGAAAATTTTGAGTTGTGCCAGTTTTATTTTAAGGTATTTTCTGCACGACCTTCAGAATAAATATGGAGGCCATATTAGTCTTCTGAACGGATATAATATCCGCCAATCACAGTTCATGTTTATTTTTAAAATTTTAAATTAGTGACATTTCTATCAAACGAGGTATATTTTCAGTAGGTACATTTTTTAGTTATTAAGGTAAAATATAATTAAAAATGTGTAATTATTGTGAATAATCCATAAATAATAAAATTCACTAGATATTCGTTTATATCTACAAAGAAATCATCTAAACCGTTTAATTCAATAAATACAGGGTGTCTCATGAGTACGTAATTGTTCAATATTTCAATTTTTATTATAGACACGCAAAAAAGTTTCAAATAAAAGCTATATTAATTTTAAAAATATATATTTTAAAAATATTTTTGAATATAAAGGGTGTTTCGTTTTTGCCTGGCAAAAATAGAACACCCTGTATTATGTTTTTAGAATAGTTTGATAATACCCTAGAATGTTTTTAAAAAATATTACAGGTTTGCCAAGCAATTTTTTTTTAAATTAGAGAATGTTGCAGAACCCTAATTAAATTATCATAATTTAGGTAAGTTTACATTGATTTTAAATTTAGCTATCCAACGATACCAACATATTAGCCAATAACACATGTACAGGGTGTCCTAAGAGTGCGTAATTGATCGATAGCTGTTTCATTATTGGAAATACGAAAAAAAATAAACAAAAGTTGTATGACCATGTTTAATAAATATTCTTAAACGAGGGGTTGACCCGGTTGACCAAAACTTATACATTTTTAAAACAAAACACCCTGCAGGGGATTGTTTTCACATCGTCAAACCATTTTAATAGACTTCATTTATTTGCTATCTTGAATATAGGGTGTGTTAAAATGCGGGGTAACGGTTTTCTCAATTTTTTAAATGAAATACCTTATATGTTATACTACCAATTAATTGATACTGGGTATTCCGTTTAAAAAATTGAGAAAATCGTAACCTCATGTTTTGACACATCCTATATACAACATAACAAATGGGTGAAATCAATTAAAATTGTCTGACGGTGTGAAAACAATCAAATATGTATAACTACCTGCAGGGTGTTTTGCTTTAAAAAAAGTATAGATTTGGTCAGCACCTCGTTTATGGATCACCCTATATATTTAAGAATAATTCTTAAATATGGTCATACAACTTTTATATTAAAAATTTCTTCGTATTTCTAATAATAAAACAACTATCAATCAATTACGTACTGATGGGACACCCTGTATATGTGTTATTGGCTAAAATGTTGGTATCGTTGGATAAGTAAATTTATAAGGAATTTTACGATAAAATAATATACAGGGTGTTGCATTTGAAAAATTTGAGTAAATTGAACTTAAAATTAGCCATATTTAAGACATGTTTCAAAACAGTCTGTATAATAAAATAGACCAGTTATCACCACTATTCGTTAGCTTAGTATCTTATAAGTCTGTATATTAAACAATTTTGACATCAATGTAAACCTACCTAAATTATTATGATAATTTAATTTGGGGTCTGCATCATTCCAATTTAAAAAAAATTAATTGCTTGGCAACACTAATATTTTTTAAAAACATTCTAGGGTTGAATAGAGTATTAACAAATTCTAAAAATAAAACATACATTTGCCACGCAAAAACTCAACACCCTGTATATTCAAAAATATGTATTTTTTAAATCCATATAACTTTTATTTGAAACTTTTTTTGCATGTCTATAACACAAATTAAAATATTGAACAATTAGGCACTAATGGGACACCATAAGTGAAGGTGTTCAAATCCTCGTTGGTCACTTTTTTATAAATTGAAATATTTGTGTTAATTATTTTTAAATTAGTTACTTTATCTGAATACCTTTTAAATTTCGTAGATTTTCTTCGGTAGGTAGTTGAAAAAATATAAAATATACTGTACAATTCAAGTATACTTGGACAATTGAGCAGATATAGCCAAAAGTGAAACAAAAAACAAATAGGTTGTAAAATGTGTCGTTCCCTTCATTGGGAGTTCTGTTGCATTTTTACATTTTGATTTTTGCTACTATACAGGTATGTAGTCATTAAATTTTACCAATCATTCTACATAAAACAAACATATTTAAAAAGTTTAAACATAGGTTCGAAATCTATGTCAACAAAGATAGTGGTACTAAATGCAATATGGCCGCTAGGAGCGGGCTTTTTTAAATTTAACTTTCTGCTAGCTGGGCAAAAATGTAATGAAGAAAATCAAACAAAAAAAATAAATTGGTTTATTTTGACTACTTTTTTATTTTATGATTTGAAACTTGTCAAATATTTTATATTATATTTTTGCATTAATTTCAAACTTGAAATAAATAGTATATTACATTACGAGTGTGGAAAATCACTTTTCACACAAGTGATGTACAATATTTTTCCTACGACCACAAAATAATGTCATCAAAAAAATGTAAAACCAAGGTTATTATTACTATAATAATTAAAAAGTATTTAAAAAAATAATCAACAATAATCGTATTTATTCAATTTTCATATTTTCTAAACAAAAAAAAACTAAAAAAAAAACAAAAAAAAAATTCTGCCCCGCCAGGATTTGAACGCGGTCGAAAAATGGCAAAGTTGATAAGTTCGACGTCCTAACCACCTGAGCTAATAGCCCTTGTGTCAATTGAATGATCTAATCGGTTATGTATTTAACCAGAATAAAGAGCAAACATTATTTTAAAATTATTTTAATAATAATTGTTAAAGATAAATATCTAGGACCTAATTTACAACAATTTCAATAATTTAACAATCATATCGATTTTAGTATTAATATGGACATTACATAGATCAAAATAGAAATTAGGTGTTTGACATTTTGTGCGGAAAGTAACATATTCTCACTCGGGTGGAAAGTAAATTCTTATTAATACGCGTGTGATATAGGGCACTTTCCATAGGACTATATAGTGTGATATGTGTCACTTTCCTAAGTGGTCGTAGGAAAATGATATTTATTTTATTTACAGTACTCGTTACAGTATCATACAATTTGTTTATTTTTACATGGAAATGCTCAGACAAATATGCATTTACACCATTTAGGTAAATAATTAAATATTTATCAAAACATTCTTAACAAAAATGTTTTCTGTTGCAAAATCAGCATGTATAGTGCTCAAGCCCTTTATAAAAGTTTTGCGACTTGGAGTGACAAATAAGTTTGAAAAAATTGAAGTTGAAGCGTTGTCCTTTTGGTCCTATTAAGACGAGTTTGAATGTGGATAAAATTTGCTATATGCTTATCAAGCCCACTAGTTAGGTTGGAGAGCATTTTTTCATCAGATAATTTTGTTATTGATTTTTCCTACGACCACTTAGGAAAGTGACACATATCACACTATATAGTCCTATGGAAAGTGCCCTATATCACACGCGAATGAATAAGAATTTACTTTCCACCCGTGTACGAACATGCTACTTTCCGCAGTAGCTGTCAGAAAATGTCAAACACAATTTCTATTTTGATCTATGTAATGTCCATATTAATACTAAAATCGATATGATTGTTAAATTATTGAAATTGTTGTAAATTAGATCCTAAATATTTATCTTTAACAATTATTATTAAAATAATTTTAAAATAACTAAAACAAGTTTGCTCTTTATTCTGGTTAAATACATAACCGATTAGATCATTCAATTAACGTAAGGGCTATTAGCTCAGTTGGTTAGAACGTCGAACTTATCAACTTTGCCATTTGAGACTTGGCGACCGACCGCGTTCAAACCCTGGCGGGGCCAGAATTTTTTTTGTTTTTTTTATTTTTTTTTTTGTTTAGAAAATATGAAAATTGAATAAATACGTTTATTGTTGATTATTTTTTTAAATACATTTGAATTATTATAGTAATAATAACCTGGTTTTACATTTTTTGATGACATTATTTTGTGGTCGTAGGAAAAATATTGTACATCACTTGTGTGACAAGTGATTTTCCACACTCTTAATGTAATATACTATATTTGTTCAACACTTGTAGTTTTTCAAATTCTTATTCATCCTCAGTGCATTGTGATAAATGAATCTAGCTTTCGACCTTAAATTAAACTTACTCACATGTTTGGACCGTTGAATATTTTGTTTGATATCAATTGCATTGAATCAATTTTAGATGTTGATGGATGAGGCTTACATATTTCACCGATGTACAGGGTATTTTGGGGGGCCAACAGTTTCTTTACAATAAGAATGGTCATTAAAAACTGAAAACAAAAAAATATTAAACTAACAAGCCAATATTATTTTACCACTGAATCAAAAACACACCATTGGCGCAAAATAGTGTAATTGCATTTTTCTTAGACGCTAGTTCCTAATTTTTGGTTATCCTTAAAATGACCGTATATTCAATATGATGTATAAATTGCATCACTACCAATATGTGTGAGTGCTTTATTGTTCGTTGCTGAAACCCATCATTCCATCTTTTGAAAAGATGCTTAAATTTGAAAGGTAGTGAAAATGTATCTAGGTGGATCAAAATTCAAGGCACCTGCAACAACTATTCAGCAGTTTTATGTCTTGAAGTTTTGCACAAGCTGACAACTGTCATTTCGACACGAGCGCCATCCCGTTAATTACAGTGGTACTAAATTACCGTCCTCATGTTTTTCCATTTGAATTCCTACCCCCACTTAAGACTGCCAGCATTTGCGTGTTTAAAAGTTTTTGTCCATGACTGTTCTATAAAACATTCATTATACTTGTACTTCCTTAAGGATAATAATACCTATTATTCACTAGTAAATAATGATCCATTGGTCACGGTATGACGTCACGACAGCACGTATGTCTAAACTGATATGAAAATATTCTTTATAGGTAATCGAAAAAAAATCGAAAAATCGATAAAAACGAAAAATCGAAAAGTCGAAAAAACAACAGTTAGTTACCTATGTTTAATAAAAACTTTCCATTCTACACTTAACTTTTATTTAATAAAGAAACCATAATGGTCGTGGACAAAGTATAGTATTAATAATATACTATTTTACGACTTTATAGTTCTGTCGAGAGTTTTATGTTTTATATTTTTAGACGTTTTTATGAATCAAATAGTCCAGAAACTGGTTTGTTTTTGAAAATTTCCCATAGAAAATCAGTCGTAGTCTTCACTGGAAGAGCCTTCGTCATCTGAGTTTTCTCTTCCTTAATTCTCCATTAAATATTTTAAACAGACTGTCCTTTTACTTTCAGCTCATAAACTATATATTGCCTCTTATATTATTTTCGGTACGTTATGTGATTGTCGGGGTGGGGCTTGTGATAGCTACTTCCATCTTATTTTCATTTCTTTTTCGTCTCTGGCATCTGCAACTTGCTTATGTACAGATGATATTCGTGATAATGGTATCAAAAGTCCGTTGTTTTCTCTCTATGTCAAGGCTATAACGTTTTTTTGGTAAATTAAAAAATCAGTATTACTCAACAAATCGCAGTAGGCAGTAATATCCTCAGGTAGCAAATAGTGTAATAAAAAAGGGTCTTTTTCTAACAACTCATAAATTGAATTTAAATAATCAATTTTCTCAAATTTATTATTTAATAACTAATAAATTTATTTAATTCTAAGAAATGAGTATTTGAAAAATAGTATGCGCTACTGCAAACGAAAATGAAAACGACCCACGTATCAAATGTTTTCCATTACCTAATTGGCGCTTATCTGTCTGTATACGAGAGAAATGCTACTCTGAATTGTTACAGTTACACGCTAAGATATATGGATTTCCCTTTACCAAAGCCTGCATGTTAAACAATGTCTGTATGTTACTATATTTTTCTTTTAGGTCATATATTCATTTTTATAAGCTATTTATAATAATTTCCTTTATCAAGAGAAAGTTGTATAATATATTATTTTTCGTTGAGAAACATTCTTGCACCTAGAACCCAAAAAATTACATGGCGGCAGTAAAGGTGCTGAAACCAAGATATTCTTCCTAACCGCTTCAAAAACTGAAAATTTCTGGCATTAATAAAAAACCAATTAAATTCGTTCATTTTCAGTCACGTGTATCGGCATATCCAATCAGCTCTGACTTACACTGATAATTTCCTTCGGGGTGTTATCACTTAAGTTAAGTTTGCATCAAACAAACGACTACGTATGAACGTCTGTTTTTTATTCCGCTAAATGATAAAACTCAAAATATGACGTTTCGTCTAATAACCATTTTAATAATTGTTTATTAAAAAGATTCACAGGAGAGACAGTAATTCATGACTGTTTACCCTTTTCCTCATTTCATTTCAATCAGTTTTTAATACGAACATTAATCTGATGTACCCCATATGTAAACCAGGTTTAATAATATAATAATTTATTTATTTTTAAATGTCTCGGTTTAGTATAATTAATAATCAAAATATTAATAATTTAATCGAAGAAAACACCAATAAATACCGTTAATAGTAAAAAATATACGGAGTGGCCTAAAAGTCTGAAAACGGCCAATTATCTCGTAAATTGCTAAACCTTATTGTACAAAATTTGTGGTACACCTATTTTGGGATACGGAGATTCCAGATTTGATATTTACAATGTTGCCAGATTTGCCGTTTCTCTTATATTTGGTTTTTCAAATTCATCACCCTGTATATTCAGTCATTATTGGAATTTCCTATTTAATATGAGTTCAACCATATGTAACACTTATGATTTTATGTAGTCTGGAAGGTCTTAAATAAATAAAACCATCATGGAGAAATGTGGTAGACCCATTCTACCATCGATTAGGGTACTGTCAACTCACAAATGGAGCACATTTTGAACACTTGATAACTTAACCATTATGTTAAAAATTTTATAATCTTTCAATTGTTACGTTTTAATGTAGTTGAAAATAGTTTGTATTAAAAAATTTATTGAGACAATTAGGCGTTGCCAGACTTATTTTATTTATTTAAGACCTTCCAGACTACATAAAATCATAAGTGTTACTTATGTTTGAACTCGTATTGAATAGGAAATTCCAACAATGACTGAATATATAGGGTGATGAATTTGAAAAACCAAAGTGACAAATAATTTAAGAGAAATGGCAAATCTGGCAACATTGCAAATATCAAATTTGGAATCACCGTATCCCAAAATAGGTGTACCCCAAATTTTGTACAATTAGGACTGGCAGTTTACGAGATAATTGGCCGTTTTCAGACTTTTGAGCCACTTTGTATATGGAAACTATTTATACAATTTAATGAAATTAGAAAATATGTATTAGATGCAAACGGAAGTATTTAAGACCTAATTTTGATACTGAGGATTGGGCAGTAAATACTTATGAGAAAAAAAGATGATGCCGACTTAAAGATTGTACAGTCAACAACACTTTATGGAATGTACAGTTAAGACTCTATGGATTGTAACTAGTAAGTTACTTTTTACTAAATAAATGAGTTAAAATATGCCAAAAATTTTCTGGCCTGATACCCCTAGCCCAGTGATAAATACTCATGATTTTTTTTCAAATACCTTAAGCACATATCTTAAGGTTACCAAGCAACTTGCAGTGAGTATTTGTACAGTGTCTTACGTGAAAGTAAGACCTCAACAACAATTCTCGAATTATACTATTATTTATTGATTAGATGGAGTAGAAAACAATACGTTCATTTGTTGAAACAGATACTCCAGTTAAAAAAGACCTGCGGTTTACAGCTTCATTTGTAGGAAGTGTATTGGTTTTATGATTTGAAAATTTGTATTCAGGGTTTATTTTGACAAAATTTTGAATTAAAAACAACTTTCTTTCAAAAACATTTTCGTGTTTTAGTAATTTATTAACTGATTTTCATATATTAATCTTATTTTATCGACGAGCACATTTTTTTATATTATTGATAACGATTTTTCGCCTCTTGTGAACTCCATCCGTGGACACTCTGTATAACATAGGGTCAACATACCTACTGTTGTAAATTGTAAAGAATTAGGTCTACATTCATATATTTACAAGGGCTGATTCAGTTCTCTTAATTTGCTATTACTAAATGTTTAAAGGAAAAATCCAATTTTACATTATTTTGATTTAAAGATTTATCCTGAACCCTGACTGATTCAATACTGTTGATTTGCAATAATTAAATGTTTATAGTATAAAAACAAATTTAATATATTGTCTTTAAAGACTTTTCTAAAAATGATTCATCATTTTCTTGTTAAGTACGCCACTGAACTTACACGAGATGGACTAGCCCCTGCAGGTATATAGGTATAATTTAACAATCGGAACACCTTTTACAAAAATTTCTATTTCTATGAATCAGTAAAAGCCCACGTATCTTTGTTTTCGCATAAAAAAATAACATTAACATAAAATAACTAAGTAAATTCTTATGCAATTTCATTTCCAACCTATTATTATACATAGATTTTATTATTTAAATGATTATCTCGAAACGAAAGTGATTTTAAACCTGTAATTAAAAAAATATTTGTTGATGGTTCTCTAAATTATTTATTCTGATGATCCAAAATTATACTTTTTGGTAAACAAATAAATTATTTTGATATATTTTTTAAAGACATATCTACCATCTGTTCTTAAATTTTCGCTTAATTAGTTTTTTTTTTCACAACAAAAAATAGATTAAATTCATTTCTCACACTAATTTAAGGTCAAATTTTAAAAACTGAAATACATACTTTCCTTTAATTTACATAGATTACCCCGATTTTTTTAAAAGTATCTAAGACATATTTAAATTAAATTTATTATTATTTTAATACTAAGATAGTCACATACAAAATATATATAACTAAAGATAAAGATTGACTTTGTGCAAAACTTGTCCAAGTTTTTACACAAAATATATCACATACTTTAATATATATATATACTTACTGTATTTGGCCTTTTTCCTCTAGTAGTAGTGATCGTCTAGTTACTTAATTGATCATTATGTACCCACGTTTTGATAATAATGTTAATTAAAATAAACCAGGATTCGTTGCAAAGTTTGGTGCAAACTGGTAAATAAAACCATACACATTTATATTAAAATTCTTTTATTTTTCATACTTTAATTGTAAGTATATTACAATTCGTACTATTTACTGAGATCTCACCTGAGTCACGCTCAAACGCGGACCACGTTCATTTCCTATCAAGATATATTTTATTAGGTTGATGACCAACGGAGTTAACGAACAGCGACAATTCGATAGTTGGTTAACTTACTGTTCTGATTATATTTTATTTAGCTTGATTCTTAGCTTAATTCTATAAACACAGGACTGTATTTTCTCAGGTATTTATTTCAAAGAGTATAGAGGTAATGACCAACGGAGTTAATCTGTATCTGTAACGTGTGGGTGGTGGGTTAACTCACGACACTTAGGCCTCATTAGGCTCATTGTGTATCCTTCTAAGTAGATAGACACCACTTAGCTTGTGAGCCAGCCGGCAACGTCGCCAAGAGGTGCTTCTCTTATATAGACCGGTGTTAGCCAATTCTCGCCGAACACAAATCTTCTAATAAATGAGAGCATCGGGCAATCGATGGTCTCATCTTCTTATTCGCATCCCCTGAAGAGTTCAGATTCTGACAGCCCCATGATATGGAGATACTTCCGTACTTGGCAATGTACAGTCAGAATGCCTGTGATCAGGTGCAGATTATGTCTAGTTATAGTCAAGTATTTGTTCGCTGTAGTGTTGCCAGGACAATTTAAAAGCTCGTTGACAAGTCTACAGCTTCCTGTTTTATTCCATCTTTCCTTGAATTTCACAAGGGAATGTTCTTTAATTAGGCCTGTCACTATCGATGTCAGTCCAATATAAGGGCCATATCCAAAAAGTATTTGGTTGGCTGCCTCCTTGCCATGTGAATCAGCAAGATAGTTACCTTTCGATGTGGCGTGACCTTTGATCCATCTTAAGTTCACCACATTGTTGATGGATTCTTCGGCCAAAGCTTCGTGCCATTCTAGTACTAACCCTGAATAAATTCTTGGTCTGTCCAGGGTGAGTAGTGCTTGTCTGTTATCTGTATATATGAGTATCTTTCTTCCAGTGATATTTCTGGTGATTTATTTTGCTGCTATAAAAATCCCCTTGAGCTCGGTTTGAACTACATTGGACTACTGCTCACAGCCCATAACAGAGTTAATGAACAGCGCCAATTCTCCAGTTGGTTAACTTAAACTTTATGGTTCAATCCTAGTAGAATGGGTGCTAGTATAGGTGCCTCCTTGAGTTAAACGAACAGTGTTAATTCACGTATATATACATTTTTCCATCGAGGTTTGTATAATGTATCCAAGTTAATACATCCCTGTATAATTCTAAAATATCGATATTTACAATTTATATTGAAATGACTGAAATTTACTCATCGAAAAACAGATGTCTAACTTAACTCTCTTTCGGGAGATAGGTCGTCGGGATGGATTTAAGGTAGGAAATACTTAGGTGGTGCGGGACGTGACAGCGTTCGGGACGTAGAAAGGTAGGTAAGTAGAGCGGTGGGACGTTGAGCGTCGGGACGTGTAAAACGTTCAGGAGACGTAGAAAGGTAAGGAAGTAGGGATGCGAGATGTTGATCGTCGGGACGTGACAGCTTCGGGGGATATGATGTATTGTAGGATAGATGCCGGTTAGGAAGCAACTGAATTAGACTGGATTTAAGATAATTAATCAATTAGACTGGATACAAAATAATAAATGAATGAATCTCGAGTTCCTCGGGTTCGGGTATTTTTTCCGGATTTACTGACTTTTTGTGACCACAATTTGTCGTAGCTCCGGTGGGAACGAATTTGGGTGGATAAAAAGAGGGGTGGTAGATTTATTACGTGCCTTGAAAAATTCTCGAAATTGTGTGTCGAAATCGGTCTTAATATTCGAAACTGACTTAAAATAAGCGCGTTAACTGTTTTAATGATTATTTCTTCGTGAAAATAAATATGTTTATAGAGGTTTTTAGATCGAATTCTCATGGGATAACTTTTTATCTTTTCTGTAATATAAGAGAGTCCGCGAACATAAATATTGCTTTTATTTATCGTAACATCCATATAAAGTCCGATCCTGGACTAGATCCTTTGTGAAAAAAGAAAATTACATTTGACATAACTATACATAAAATAAAGCATTGATTTGATTATTATTACAGAGCATTCGACAGATAAATACGACCTCTAATGATGTTTTAATATTCTCCGTTGTTAAAAGAAAAAAGAAACAGAAACTACGAATACACACGCAAACTGTTTCTGGTTATTAGAGGAACAATAAGAATTTAAATGACGTCATTAATTTTAAATTAGACACAACGATTTTTTAAAGCTGAAAGCTTTTTTAATTGGATAAAGCCTTTTGATGACACTTTATTGAAGATTGAAAACTTTGAAATAATGAGAAAGAAAGAGAGAAATGTTGAATTTGACAAGAATAATTCGGTAAGGTAAATGGGCCATTTGAACTTTCTCTTATTTTTGTACGTTAATTTTTGAATTTTATAAATTCACACAATGAATAATATATATACAAAATTTATATATAAAAAACGTTTTGATGCTTGAAATATAACACTATTACTGAGTAACCCTACCGACTGGGCTTCAGTATTACAATATATATATGTATAAAAGTATGTATGTGTGTCAACCCGTTAACTCAAGAACTAAAGGTCCGATTTTCAGAATTTTCAGTTTAACTTTAGTTCTGTAAATGTCAGTACATTTTATTATTTTATTTCTTATGTAGTTTATTATGCACTACTGATTTCACTATATAGATGACCATGCTGGTCAACTGTGAAACACATAAATCTTAGAAACACTAGACACAGCAACGAAAAAATTGGTATATGGTGTTCTAAGAAAAAGAGATAGTTATGTAAATATATGTAAGTGTAGTTAAAAATATATTTGAGTTATTTTAAACCCCATTTAAATTGAATAAGGAATTAATTATAAGGTTAGACAGGTGATCATGTATAATTTTTGATAAATATTTGTTTGTAGCCTGATATACAATATAATATGATAAGAGAACTTAATTATAGTCAACGTCCTCGGTTCGCGGCAGCTGACCTCTATTTAATCCAAGCAATTCTTGAAAGTTAGCCACCAAAATATCGTATCAGCGGACGATATTTGCGTAATTTTAGCCTTTAGTAACTTTCATCCATTTAACCGGAATTTCCTAAAAACTGCGGTATGTCGGTCACTAGCCACAGTTGAAGTTTATTTGTCAGATAGGACAAAGGCGCCAAGTAGCTATGATTCATAATTTATACGTATACATATCGTTAAAATATTCTATATTATAATAATCTTTTTTTAAACCTATGAGCTATGTTACCAACTACTTTAAAACGAAAAGGATGCACTATGGTCATAACATAATATTCTACAGAGATATCTATACAATATGAAAAATCTGATGTGTCCAACACATGACTTTCCTATCTAGTTATTACATGCTTTTTCCGTTTATTGTGTACAACCTATTGCAGCATCTCTATAAATGTTTAGAGGATAAACTAAATATATATACATTGTCCACATACATCTACCGCGAAACATTTTTCTATAGATATTCATTGAAAATGAAAATACTGAAAAATTTAAATTTAGCACTTTTCCTACAATTTTTCCATTACGGTCCATTTAAAAAAAATCATGTATGAACAAATATTATAGAGATCGATATCGCAAACAACTTTTATTTCAACAATTTTCATAAAAATCAGAATTTTGCACATTTTGTCAAATTTCTCGAATACGGACCATTTCAGGAAATTTTTACATAAGACAAAAATTATAGATAATAATATTAGAAGTAACTTTTATTTGAAC